>CAUHTR010003221.1:0-15651 GCA_959609185.1 Schmidtea polychroa
TCCTTAATATGTGACCCTTCTAAAATGTACTAAATATAACTAATATGTTCGTAAATGTTGGTTAAAAGTTTTTATTGCTCCACATACATAATTATGAATGGATGTACCCAAGCCAAATATTTTGGGATATTCATTCCTATTGAAAGTATTAATATTTTTTGTAAAAATACTTTATGTCAAAATTATGTCAAAGTAAAATTCAAAAACTTGTTTTTAAAAATATGTGTTTTATTATTAAAACAAAAAGTATAAATTTTGAGATTCCAATGAATAAAATTATTTAATTGTTAAATTTACTCATTCGCCGTCTGCTGAAATTTTAATAATAGTAATTATAAATTTTTGATATTTTAAGACAGTATTAAGACTATACTACGACAATTACATAGATGTATTTAATGTATCATTATTATTCGAATTTTTTTCTTTCACCATTATTCATTTTCCATTTCCTTTACCTTTTTTTCTTTTTAGACTATAAATTATTGATTCTCAGCCAGAAAGCCGAAAGTATACGAAAATGGCGCTGTGAGCATTGTATTATGAATACAGATAATTTCTGTTAAGTGTTATCAGATATTTATAGGCTCACTTGCACTGAAATGCAATTTGTCTCTATTTTTACTGAATAAGTAATTATTGTAGTAACACTATCACTGTAAAGCATTGATTCCCAAACTTATTTAATCTACCGCCCCCTTTCCACAAAAAATAATAATCAGCGCCCTCTGGATTTTTGTCAATTTTAATAGCATTTAAGTAGAAATATATATTAGTTGCATATTCTAAAAGAATCTGATTGATCAGAAAAGGAAAGTGATTCCCAGATGGGGAATAATTAACAAATATGGAAAGAGATGATCAAGATAGGTAATGATGGTACTAATAAGAAAGTTAGTGATTAGTAAAAAAGTATAATATATAAATATCTCTTTCGACGCTCAATCGTACTGAGCAAGTTAGGAAAAGTATCGATGAACCAACCGATTGCTACCGGATTTCTCCAATAGCGTTATTTAACAGAAACTTGATACAATTTGATTGCGTACGGCGTACGGACTATCCTACGAAATCTATGTTAAGTATTTTAATATTATTATAAGAACTTTTATTTCTTCCAATTTCACCACTGATTATTTTATCCATTGAATTAAAAAGACAGTTTGAAGACTATAAATCAGTAATGTATCGATGTTTGTTGATTTATAGTCTTCAAACTGTCTTTTAATTCAATGGATAAAATAATCAGTGGTGAAATTGGAAGAAATAAAAGTCCTTATAATAATATTAAAATACTTAACATAGATTTCGTAGGATAGCCCGTACGCCGTACGCAATCAAGTATACTACATACAGCGTAGAAATATAAACTAATTATTCGTTATTGTTTAGTAGGTAGATTTTAATTTTAGTGAAATTTAAATTATAAAGTAAATAAAATTACAAATCTACCATCGCCTTCTTAACCCACGTCAACGCCACCCCATTTTTTCTGGGCCCTGTAACTCCCCCCCCCCTCTCTAGGTCTCAAACGCCCACAAGGGGGCGTTATCGCCCACTTTGAGAAAGACTGCTGTAAAGTAACATAATAATTTATAATAAATCAATAATATAACCAGGTCATTATGAGTTCGATGTTCGATGACTGATCCGAGCATGTTTTAATGTGCAATAATATGAAGTATGTATATGATCTATCAATAATATTGATTAAACTAATAATACTGTAATATAATGTTATATCTTTCTACTTTTCTTTTCAATTGTGATTAGGATTCTTTATGCGTTGTTATTTTAGTCAGGATTTACATAATTTTAAAATTTCAAATAAATAATTTAACATAGTGAATTATCACTAGAGAAGAATTGACAAAATAATAAATTGATAAAAAAATAAAATTAAACTGAAGATTCTATTAAAAATCCAGGAAATTAAACTAATTCAACTTGGTAATTGAAATTAAACAGAAATTTTAAAAAGAAAGTTAGAAAGAATAATTTAGAAAATCCAGAACAATAATTTGGAGACAAATTTCAGACTAAAGAAGTACCATAAACTTTCAAACTTACCTTAGCCAACCTCGAACTAAAGAAGTACAATAAACGTTCAAACTTATCTTAGTAAATCTCATGCTAAAGAATCACAATCGGCATTCGAACTTGCCGTAGTAAATATCAGTTTAAAGGATCACTACCCCAATCTATGTTCGAACTTGTAGTAGCAAGTTTCAGGTCTATTACTTGATTCAGTTCTTAATAAAAGTTTGTAACCATCGTGTTTTATAGTTTTATATTTGATATTTAATAATTGTAGAGTTCCCAAAACATACACAAACCCCAACTGTCCCAACACAATTTTTGACGGTGACTTTGTTGGGTTCTACAATTCTTCCCACACTACATAGTTACAACTTAATTAGTTACAACAACCATCATAGTTACTATCATCGTCACCTCTCAAATAATACACAACACTCCCTTTTCTAAATTATGAAATTGGAAGCATTATAAATAATATTACAGTTAAATGTTCCGGTTTGGAATTGTTATTTAATGTCTTTTTCTAACAATTATAAATAACTTGTTTGTAAACATTTGTAAATTACATACAATATTATTTTGATCACTTATTAATTTTTCATATTAATGTTTGTTAGACTATATATCAAAACAATATATCAATTACACAATATAAATAAAATATATTAGTACTCTTTATCAAGTACACACACACACACACACACACACATATATATATATATATATATATATATATATATATATATATATATATATATATATATATATAATTACTGTATTTAAAATTTTCATTTGAAGATCATTTTTTAATATTATTAATCAAAAACACTTTGAGGATTTAATTTGTAATTATGATTATTATTTTGCTAAATATTTAATATAAAATGTATTGTTTTACTTTCAAATTTTCACAATAAAACGTTTGCAGAAAAACCCATTTTGTCAACCAATGATATGAATAAGAAGTATTAAATGATAAAAGGGTTTCATAGAATATTCATATTTTGTTTTAGTGTGCTGTCACCTTAAAAGGTTGAGAATCACTACCATAGATTAATATTCAGTTTTATGGTTTAAAATTGAAATGAAGATAAAGGATATTTATAATTAAATTGAGGTTTTTTGGATAACCTGAAATTAATCTATTGTCAAAATTTAGTAATTTTGACTTTTGAACTAGGATAATATATCATATTATCATTTTTGGGATTATATATAATTTAGAATTTTTCTCAGAAATATCTCACCATATATACATTGTATATATACAACTTCTTCAACATACAAAAGTCATTAATTTCCTGTTAATTAATATGTGTGAAACATTGTTGTTTTACTCTAGTACATTGTGGGATATTATCAATTAATCAGCATTTGGCATTGTCAAAGTGATAATTGACAAGAAATATTTATTCTCTCCCATCAAAGGGATTCAATAACGCAATCTATGGAAATAATTAGAAAATATTTATGGTAAATGATTCAGTGAATTTGTAATTGAGATCCCGTTGAATGGGAGTTCATGGTTCACACTTTGGAAATACAATTGGAGATTTAATTGGTTTTTTCTAATTTAATTTCCTCACACATTTTTTTATCAAAGCAATGCATTTTTTTAACGTTCAATATCTCAATAGTAAAATATAGCCCAAATTAATTCAAATTACTGATTATTTATATTTTTCGCATTTTAAATCTAAAATGCAGAAATGTTCATAGATCATAGAAAAATTCTAATTCAAAATTAAATAATAATTTCCATTTGTCAGTTAAGGTTTTTTTATCCTTTTCACCATTAATAATGTTTTTTTATCAATTTCCCATTTTTGATATAATGCTGGCCTTAGTCTCCCCGGCGCCTGTAGCTTTATATTTTTAATTTTTAACAATTAATTTAAACAATTATTTTATAAATTTCGAGATTATACTTTTAATATGATACAATAAAAAGTTCGTAATTACTCATAATTATTTATTAAATTATTATAACAATTATAGCAATATCAGGATATATTTTTTAATTTTCACTTCAATAACCGGACCACCTCACATTTAAAATCTCTCGGTGGACCTTTTCAGAATGCCGATTTTAAAATGAGAAAATAAAAATTCATTTTTAAGGTAAAACCAACAGAGATCGTATAATTTTTCTATTTAAAAAATCGAAAAAGAGGTATAAAGAACACAGACAAAAAGTCATGATTAGGACGCACTATTTTGAATTTCTAAAATATGTAAATTCTATGTCCGACCTCGCCACCCCTTAAGATCAACTTGTTTTTAGATTCTGAAAAGAAATAAAGATAAAAAAAAATATTTTTTTACATGATATTTCCTTTATTTATATATTAAATATTTAGTATTTAAAAAATAAGAAAAGATGTACCAAATTTTAATTTTGGTTCAAGCAAAAAAAAATTTATTCGACATCCGCCGAATTTATATTTTAGCACTTCGTTACCGGCTTTGACATAAATTAGTACCAAAAAAACCAAGTTGATCTTGAAAGAAAATTACAATCCTTTCTGTGAAGTAAACATTCAATAAACATTTAATAGATATTTTGATTTCCAAAATTATTATTATTATTATTATTATTATTATTATTATTATTATTATTATTATTATTATTATTATTATTATTATTATTATTATTATTATTATTATTAGTCCGTGTATCGACTGTTCTGTGTATCGACTAATTTTTTAGTCTGCAGAGGTGATTATGATTTTTCATACTCCATGTTTACAAGTTTACAGATTTTTCTGTGACCAAGCTAATTTGCAAGCGATGTGATTTCCAGTGTACCGGGGAAAGTATGCAATATACTTGTATCAGCAATATTTTATATTTACCTGGCGCGAAGAGAAATCTTCGCGTCACCTGCATAGTACTGATGAGAGCTAAAAGCTCGAAACTAGTCTACTATTGGGATTTGCACTGGGTATCACAAAGCTTGTACTGTTTATTTTATTCAAGTGAGACATCCGACAAAAATATTTTACATCATTACTTTATTATTATTGTTAGAAGAAGACATAGTTTCACAGAAATCTTTATTCACTACAAAAATCTAAACGGAACACACAATCGTTATACTATTTATAGTACATTGAATTGCGTAATCTACAAAAGGGAGAATTATTAGTTTAAGTGATACTGTTGACACAGAAAACAAACATACTTACTTAATTTAGTTATACAAGCATTCCCGCATCATTCAATAGATATCAAGGTCTAGTGACCTGGTTATGTAAGTAATTCGTTGGAAATTATTATATCATCTTACAATTATTATTATTATTATTATTATTATTATTATTATTATTATTATTATTATTATTATTATTATTATTATTATTATTATTATTATTATTATTATTATTATTATTATTATTATTATTATTATTATTATTATTATTATTATTATTATTATTATTATTATTATTATTATTATTATTATTATTATTATTATTATTATTATTATTATTATTATTATTATCATTATTATTATTATGGAAATTATTATGTTATCCGAATCAAATTTTCAATTTTTGTGAACGTTTTCTTATTACGAAATATTCCAAAAATATTTTTCTTAAGTTTATTCTATACTAATTAAATGTGATATGTTAAAAATATTTTTTATTTCAACTTTTTAATTATTACTATAAAGTTTCTCAATTTAATTGAATTGGATTATAATAATAATTATTTTTATTATTATGTAACTTGTGTATATGTTTATTTCTTATTTTGTTTGGTGTTATTTACTTCATTGACATATTTTATAGAGAACCGATTTCATAATTTTTGATTAATTATTCCTTTTAAATTTTTATGTCGGTAAATTTCTCTTATTAAAGAGATTATTTTCTAGATCCTATTTAGAGATTTCATCAATCAAAAAATAATTTGAAGAATAAATTTTAAAATATAATGTTAATATAATAACAATATTTAGTTATTAATTAATTATAATAATGTGTTTGAAAGTGTGTCAACATTAGTTATGCAATAAATAAAAACAATAATCTTATTATTTTTCAAATTTATAAAAAACTACACAAGATGTTCTTGGTGATTTTTCCTGCTCATTTAAATGATTTTTGTTTTTGTCATAGCCGAAGTTTTAATGAGAACAAAAATATATCAAATCTTTTGGTCACGAGGAAAGAAAATATTTTTAAATAAAAAATATAAAAATTTAAATTTTAAATATTGAATCAACTAACACCTTCAGGGATTATTGAAAAGAGCCTGTGTAAAGGAATGTTTATGGCCAGCAAATTGCTGCCCAATATACATTCTTAGACTAGCAATTCTTGTAAATATTTTCTTGAAAACGGCTTTGATTTATTGTGAAAATCTTATTTGAGAATTTGTACAGATTGTGTTCCGTTAATGACATGGTCAGTGAATGGTTTTGTGTCTCTTGTAAAACAGAAAAACACAAAATTGAATACTACACTTAGTTTCATTCATATAGAAGCTGATGTTGAAAAAACATTATAAGAAGAACTAAAGATAGTTCTCGATCACTGTTAAAATGTCGATATTTCATAAAGCCAACCCCGTTGATATCGTACTCTTTTTGGTTTCCGATTTATGAGCTGAAAGATGTTACTTACATTTTTTACAAATGAGCAACTGGGTGAGTTTTTGTGTTTATCTTAACTATGAATTCTGGTGTGCTAAGCTGGTATATCTGGTATAAGTTCTACTGACAAACCTCTATCTTTGCAAAGTATAATTAAGATATAGAAATCAAGTATCACTAGTGGCAATTTTGAAATGTTTCCTCTTATTCCGCTAAACTTTATCAATGAAATGACACCTCTGATAATTACCATTCTTGAAGAAAAGATTCAGCATTATTACCTTTCCCTATTTTAAAGAAAAACAAACAAATTTAAACAATTTTAAATTTTAAAAATAATTTTTAGTAGATATAATAAATTTTGACATGACAATTTAATCATTCAAACCATTTAAAACAAAAGACAACCTACTCAAAATTTAACATCCAAAATTTTAAAACATCAAAAACAGAAGTGTTCACATTTTTTTGCAAATTACTTTACCATATGACACCCCAAAGATGGCAATACAAACGTAAACTCACAATCATTTGCATACAGACTACTCATAAATCCCTTAATGTGTTCTGTAAATTATCTGTGATGTATTTTTCCTTGAAATATTTCTACAAATCATTTTATTTTGTAAAACAATAATAAAAGTCTAATATCCGAATTCTCACGATTTTGCTTGCTACTTAAAAATCTAGACTCTAGAGTTTTTGAAGATTCAGTATTTTAGGATTCGACCATTCCAGCTCCCCAAATATCGAAATCCACCCAATCCGATTTTGAATACAAATTTTTTTTTTTTTAAAATTTTTAATTTTAAATTTTAAATTATTATAATTTTATTAATTGCATTTGAAAATTGTAATAAAGAAACTTAACTTATGAATTGTAGTTAATTTTTAGTACAAAAATAAAATAGTATTTCGGTTTCGGTTACATTTTCATATTCAGTTACACCAGCACAAACAATCCTTTGCATTGTATTTACAGTTAAGTTTAACATAAATCTTGATGAAGTATTCTTTGTTTTCCTTAAACATTTTAAAAGTGTCATTAAATTGGGATATAAAGATCCCCAATATGTGTTGATATATTTTTCAATAATTCGGAATCTATCGCATTATTAACTTCTGTTAATTTTGTCCTCCATAAAAATAATAACTAGTTGCCTGTAGTAGATAGAAGTGAGCTGTCTAACTCCGACTAAACCCCTCCTACCCAAGAGTAAAAAATTTTGATTTTCTCAAACATTATTTAAAAGATCGACACCAACATGGAGAACATGTTGGACTATACCTTACGAAGTTTCAAAAGGGTCAAAGGTCCCCAAGGTCAAAAGTCTAAGAAATTTTTTTTGCACATTTTAATTTTAATTTTTTAAAAATTTTAAAAATTTTAAACTTAATAAATATTTTTTACTGTGTTCTAATATAATAATCTATATATCGGATGAAAGCAGGCAACTAAAGTGGAATCTTCATGACTTCAAGTCTTTATAGTTAAATTTATTATTTTAAGTGCGACGCTAAGATGATTGATATTCCATCAACAATTGCTACCTGAGTAACAGATTATTCTAAATTTTTTTGTATGTTATGCTGTAATTTTACATTATTTTAATTTTTTAAGTTTTAGGTTCATCTTGTGATTTTTCAGTTTCGTTTTTCTTTGAAATTATTTCCTGCTGAACATTTAATGCGTGGTCATTGCTGATGTCCCCTCATCTATATGGATAAGCTTGTACTACATTCATTGGATTTAGGTTTTGATTGCTTTGAATATAAATTTTGTTGCAAAGTAAAAAATTCCATATCCTATATTTTTTATCTGAATTTGACAGTGATGGATAATATTTTAGATTATATATATAACCCAAAATTAGGCTAATAGTTACGTGATGATTTAAAAACCATTTTATGCACAACTAGTTTTAACAAAATTGTAATTATACTAAAAATACATACATCTTTTATTTATATAAATCTTTTTAAAAATAACTATTGTAAGGAATAAGTTAAATAAAGCTTAACTTAATTAATTAACTAATTTAAATATATTTTATATTAATTAATTTAGAATTTAATTATGTAATAATAATTGTAAATATTATATTAATAATTTAAATGTAAGTATTATTATAATATAATTATTTAATTTAAATTAACATAATGGTATAGAATGATGTTTTCTTGCTCAACATATTATTGGCGTAAAAATCGTCTTGTTTGAATATTGTGAATAATAATAAATTTTTGAATAACGAATTTTTAGTTAATTTTAACGGATACCACCAATACTCGGTTCATACAGTCTAACAACTATATTAAATATTTAAGTAAAACATTATACTTAAAAAGTAATAAATTACCACACTGAAACCATTTTATTGTTCAATTTAAAAATAATTATTAATTGAAAATCATAAAATTATAGAAAATTATAAAATTATAAAATACAATCAAACAGCTCTAAAAATAAAAAAAATATTTTAATAGAACAAAGAGCATAATAAATAATTTTTCTGATAAATAATAACATTTTTTAAAATTCAAATTAAATTTTGCAACTAAATT
The DNA here is from genome assembly GCA_959609185.1 of Schmidtea polychroa. Taxonomy (NCBI): domain Eukaryota; kingdom Metazoa; phylum Platyhelminthes; order Tricladida; family Dugesiidae; genus Schmidtea; species Schmidtea polychroa. Next base: position 9,207 of record CAUHTR010003221.1, read on the forward strand.
AATGCTTTTGAAAAGAAATTGTATATATATATATATATATATATTATAAAAATGACAAATTTAAAACTATTTCGCAAAATTACACAAATTATGCATTATTTTATAGAGGGAAGCTGATTTCCAGATAAAAGCGAAACAGAAATGTAATATTTATTAAAAATAAAAGTTATCGTAAATTTTAAATGATAATTATATTTTTTATAGTGAAAAATATAAACATCATAAAAATTATTACAACATAATATATAATTGCAAAAGTAAGCACCAGATTTGATAGCAATTGATAAAATAAAATCTCGGAATTTGCAATGTCGAATTATTACCGGTTTCAGAATGGATGTTTATTTGATGACAATGAAGAATTTCAGACATCTAAGACATTTATACATGCAACAAATTGATATACATGACAAATGCAAATACTCATCAATTAAAATTATTTGTTTTAATTTTACATTAAAATTCTTAATATTGAAATTAGGACTTCTTATGAAATAATTTGAAATATTTGGTCTTTCAGGTTTTATCTTTTTCGTCAATTTAAAATGCTGTATATTAATTTGGTTAGGTCTAAACAGTTTTGTTTTTAAATAATATTAAAAAACATATATTCCTGTTTTTGAAATATATTGATGAAATATATTATTTTGAAAAATTATTATAATTATTATATTATTATATTCGTTATTATATTCGTTATAAATACGAAATTCAAGGCAGCTAAAATAGAAGTGCAAATGTTCAAATTTAAACGTTTTGAAAATACTACATCTGTGTATAAATTTCAACATCTTCAAATATTTCAATTTCTTTTGGTTTGGGATATTTTTCTCGTTACCAGTCAGATCTATAATTGTTAATTTCACGATTTCACCGACAACCCCAAGAAATTGGATTAACAACTAATTGTGTCTATCGCTTCATTGTTAGATTTTTTGAAATATTTCTGTAGATTTTGATGACATCCAATAACTAAGAGCAGATTGACTGGCATTTCAGTCAACATTTTCTTGGTCAATGAATATGTAATTCATGCCAACGTGTTGCATATGTGTACAACAGTCTTTTTCCTTTAATTTGGATAAAACATGTTTTATACATAAAAACCATCATAAAATAGGTTCTGTATTGGAAGTTTTGAAAAATATATTATATTTTTAAATAATGAACTATTTGATTGGATAGAAAATCGGTTTATTTCCTCATACTTATTCAGTTTTACACTAAAAAATCTGAATTTCTGTTAGATACCCAGGTAAAGACAAAAAAACGCAAAACACAGTATTATTATTTTCGATGTCATATCTTTTCGAAGAAGGATCACTAACGAGAAAGCCTGGAAATTTCAGAAGGGAGATACGAGTGGCTTTATCATTAATTCATACCAATATTGCTGAAATCTGCAATGGATGGCATTAGATTTGCAAAATTTACTTTTTATTATTTAACTTTTAAGTGATTTTTAAATAAATATGTTTGCATCAATCAATTACGATATTTTATGCTTATTAAAAAGTAACCCTTTGAAGCAATTGTGAAAGTGTAAATATTTTAAAAATTCTTTATTTATTATAAATATGAACGTATAGATATTATAATAATGTAAAAATTCTATTTATAAAAAAATCATTTGAAAAATTTGTAACATCCTTTTAAGATTTAAATTTTGAAACATAAAAATGAGATTAAATTTTAAATTTAATAGGAATATGTAAAAAAACATCGAACTGTCTTTAAATTACAAAGATATGCCTCTAAGAACTCCTTCACAAAATTTATAATCTTATAATCAACATAAAACTTTCATAGATCTCAACTAATTTTAGATTAATTTCTCTTTTTATCTCTTAAAGTTATTAAGAAAAATAATAAAACAATTTATTTAAACAATTTTTTTAATTTTCATTTTCGCCATTTAAACATTAATTAATAAACAATGCAATTATTGTAGTTAACATTGAGTCAGTACACGTTTTTTATAACAACGAGTAAATGGAAGAATTTATGGTAAATAATTAAAAGTTTGCATTTTTATGATTAAATAAAAATTAGTAATAATAAGCAAAAGAAAAATACAAATAAGAAATAGTGAAAAATTATAAAACATATAAAAACATTTATTTTATTAATATATTATACATTATATGCTATGTAAAATTATTTAAATCTTTTGTTTCAGAGTTTTGTAAAATATTATATTTTAAAATTTTACATCAAAAAATATTATATTTTATATTTTTTTTGTAATCTTAAAAAGTATATACCAACATTTCATTATTAAAATTCATAAATCAATATTTCCTATAATGTATGTTTGAAAATCGATATCACATTAAATATTGATTAAATAAACAAATCACTCAGATTATAAATAATATAAAATTTAAAAGTTTGAAAAAATATTTGAACATATAATAATCCATAACTATAACTATAACTATAATAATAATAATAATAATAATAATAATAATAATAATAATAATAATAATAATAATAATAATAATAATAATAATAATAATAATAAAATTAATAACTATAATAATATTAATGATTGTTAATCGCAGTAATGTCATATTCGTTTTCATCATTACTACTCATACAAAGTCAAGTTCTCCAGAAATTTATCCAACAAGAAAATGACACTTTTGAAATTGATTTATATTTAAACAACTTCCGTACTATTTAATAAATTATGTTATATATAAAATAAATAGTTAAACATACATGGCAATGATTATATTATAAGATAGCGCCAATCAAACATTCTTTTCACGATATATTTCTACAGTTTTCCTGTCATCATCAGGTGGGATATAATAACTATATAAATTAAGGATTTTAAACAAATTTATTTATTTAAAAAAAATTTTATATTATTTAATAAAAATATTTTATTTTGTAAAAAACCATAATTAAAATTATATATTATTTTTAAAATATTTTATTAATTAATTAATTTCACAAACAAAAATCAATACATACAATATACAAAAATTATTTACAAACATTTAAAACACAAATATTCACTGCATTCTGCACATTAATTTTTGGATTCAATGACTTGATCAATAACGCCTCACAAATTACACGTTTCCAATAATTATCGAAATCTTTTAATAAAATTTTAAAATCAGACATATTTATTTTACTCTAACATCTCACTAATATTGGTCAATGCCTTCGGTCTATAATGCTCTCGAGCTCGAATACAGAGGTGACGGGAAGTCTCTCCAATGTATGTGGCATTACACCCATTACATGTAAACTGATAAACGAGATAGGAACACAATTCTGCCGGAGTTTTAGACTTATTAATAAACATATTGCGTACTTTTCATGAAGTTGACACTATCCTATAGTTTAAATTCCCTTTTTTTCGTGAACTTCTGGAATTTGCTACTTCAAAAATCAATTTTCTTTTCAATAATGAATGGTATCAACAAATAGATGGAGTTGCTATGGGTTCTCCTTTAGCACCAACGATGGCTTCAATTTTTTAGCAAGCTTAGAAAAGAAAATTGCATCTTTCCAATGTATGAAACCTACTGTTTATAAACGGTATGTGCATGATATTTTTCTTATATTTGAAAATCAGAAGCATGTTGATCAGTTTTTGCATTATATGAATAGTCGACATAAAACATTGTATTCACATGTGAAATGGAGAAATAATCATCACTTGCTTTCTTAGATCTGTTAATACAACGCAAAGAGAAATACTATGAGACAGAGATTTATAGAAAACCAACTGATACTGGTCTCTATACTTCATCCGAAAGTTTTTGTGAATTCAAGTATAAAAGAAATATGGTGAAGGGGTTGATTTATCGTTCATGGTCTTTGTCTTCTACTTTTGAAAATTCAGTAAAAGGTGTTGACAAATTGGTTGAATTGTTAATGAAGAACGGTTATTCAAAATCCTTTTTAGTAATTATGGTAAAAGAGACTGTTGACAAATTTTGTAAATAGTGCCGCGGACTACTTGGAACCTGTTCGCGGACCCCCTGGGAGTCCATGGACCCCAGGTTAAGAACCACTGGTATAGATCATCATTTGTTGATTATGTTGCATTATTTCAGGTTCTTTTAACCTAATAATAATTTTGTTATTTTGTTAGTTATTTTAACCAATTTATTATTTAGAATTTTTAATTCTTTTAATGGTCAAGGATTAATCGTCATTAAATGACCTTGTAATTCAGATAAAGTATTGATGTATACTTCATCTTCGAAATAATGTTCAAATTGTTCTTTCGACACCGCTTATACTTATAGCAAATTGTTCAATTGTATTATCTCCTGTAAATTTCGGTAAATTTATTTGACAATGATCACTTTCACTAATGATTGATGTTGATTTTAATATAAATTTTACCAAAATAATTACCAAAATTTTACGTGGCCGTCAACTCATCGAAATATTTGACCAATATTAAAAATCTATTACTAATTTTTAAAATATTTCCTTCATTTCTCAAATGTCATCGATTCATCAAAATATCCTGGGACTTTAAAATACCTTGGCCTTTTAGTGATGACCCGATTTTGTTTAAAAAAATTATATATAACTTAAAAATATCTTGGCTTTTTAACGAGACCTGGATTTTGTGTACAAAAATCTATGAGGTCAAAGGGACCCCCTCATTATAGTGAAAAAATATCATATAGCCCTCTGGAGCAATGGCATTTTGAGCGCGGTCTGCTCCATAGGGCTACTAACTACATACTTTTTTTGTTGTTTAGTTTATTGTTGAATTTTGATTTTTGAAAATTATTCAATAAACATAAAACACTTTTATTAAAAAAACTTTTTTTGAAGTTCAAAACAGTTTAAATTTATTCAAATTGATTAAATTTAGTTCCAATTAATCAAAATAAATAAAATATTAATTCAAATTAATTCCAATAAATAATTTCATAACAAATTAAATAAAGTTAAATCAAATCACATTATTTCAAATCAATTAATATTAATTTAAATCAATTCAAAATTATTTAAATTAATTATTTAGAAAAATTATTTAAACTATTTCAAAAATAGTCAGATGAGTTGAAATTATTCCAAATTTATTGTATGAAACATAATATTTTATTTTTAATTTATCAAATAAAGTTAATGCTACAAAATTACATGAAATTGCAGCTTTATCCGACGAAAATTCAATACGTTTGAAAAGACCAAGTTACATGGGTAAGACTATTTTTGATTTATCTAAACTTCGAATGTATGGAATATGTGGAAATTACTAAATATAGAACTGGATCCAATTGAGGTATTAGTATTATTTCTAGAAATAACGACAGCTATTTTTCTGGAATGTAACAATATCAAATTTGAAAATATTTTGTCTGCTATGACTAAGTTTACCTATAAAAATACGTGTAATTATCCTAAAAATCACTCAATGTAAATCAAGTAGTTAGACTTTGTTATGTAAAATTTAAAGAGGAGAGCAAGGACAGGCGTTACAAGAAATGAATATTTAGCCAGTCATTTTACAAATGAAAACGTTTTTTAATAATAATTAACAGACTTACTATATTCTATTTAATATGCTACCTATCCAAAGCATGTAAATACAACTCTATAAATAAATATTAAAACATTAAATTAGAAGCGGACGATGTACTGAGTAATTTGGAAAATAATTAAAAATAAAGCGTTGGATAAAATCATAAAGAAGAGAAAAGATATTTAAATAAACGTCCATATATTTAATTTTTCATGCAATACTTACAGTAAAAAGTTATTAAAAACATTTGCATCATTATATTTAGTGAAACTAGAGCTCAAAGCGGTCACAAATTTTTTAATAAAAAAAAGAAATCAAATGCAAATAGCAAATCAAGATGATTGAAAATTCTACTGAAAAATTCAGAGGAGAATAATATTAAAGTGATAATATTGCACTAGGTTTATCCTTTTTAATATAATTATTTTAACCCTCTAATGCCAAATTTTGTTATCGTCGCGCAAAAACTCTCCTTACATAAATCAATGCCGCTGAAAATAAATCTGTATTCAATTTTTTTGTTATCGGTGTATTGTCACTTGGTATACCTGCTAAAGGTTGTTTATAGAGTATAATCGCCTTTAGTTATCGAACCTATATAATATTTGAATTTAGCATTATATGGGATTTAGTGTTGTCCGTCTTGAGGCGGAGTTGGGAATTAGAAGGTTAATTTTATTGATAATTTTTATTATCATAGTATTCGTTATATTAATTTATGTGTGATTTAAATATTATTTGGGTTGATTTCATTAAATAAGTTTACATTTTTAAGTTTCTAGGTGTTTTATTTACAACGACAATCATCTTTATTTGCATATGAAGTCAATAAGAAAGTGCAGATTTATCTCAAAAACTTTAAGTTTGTTCGCAAAAAATATAAATTTTCAGGAGGCGGTAACAAATTTTCTTTTAAATGAAGGACAGTGAGTT
>CAUHTR010003222.1:0-10982 GCA_959609185.1 Schmidtea polychroa
TGCCTGAATAATAACAATGATTTAGACAATCAAGATAATAAATCAAACATGCAGGCATTCATAAACATTGGTTATAAGGGTAAACATAGCATAATATAGGAGACAGGGAAATCAAATATTCCAATACAATTACATTACAAAATCACAATTTATAATGACAAACTAATTTGCAGTTTATTTGGCTCTCGCCAATACGATGTAAAATATTCAATTTTATCAGGGATTGAAATAGTTGCTTTTCAATTAGACTCCGATATACTAAATATGCTACTAAAAATATGTATACATTTAACAACTTACAAATTTGCATATCAAAAAATCATACCATAATTGTAACACCAAATCGATGGAAACATAACTAAAGTTTGCTAAAAATTGTATTAATTTCAAAACATTTTCAATACTGTATACAGCATTTCAACATTTATACATTTGAATATACATTTTATTATTATTTTATTATTGTCTAAATATTTTACTACTAAAATATTTACTAGTGACTGTATACTTTAACTGAATTTAAAACTTTACCTGTAATGTAAACTTTAACTAGTTAATGTATACATTGTCTAAGTTTATACTTTAACTGTAACATATATAAACTTACTAAATGTATTCAAAAGAAACACTTCAAAATAGTATTTCTTAAATGCTGATTTGCGAAATATTTTCACCGGTTTGCAAAGAAAATATTCTTAAATTTAAAATATACTTTATATAGTAAATAATTATAAATTTCTTTACTTTTAACCAATTGATGCGCGACTCCACTCGATATAGCGTTTATGACGTTTAATTTTGTTTCATATTATGTGATAATTTATTTTTCTTGTTTTTTCATCTCCTCCTAAAGATTATAGATCCTTGTAAAGCTATCCAGTATTTACCAGTTCAAATGGAAAAAGTATTGAGAAAAACAGCTTTATAAATTTAATCCGTACTTTGACATCATTGAAATATTTTTGATTTAAAATATTGTGTCATTTTAGTTTAATTAAAAAAATAAAATAATAGAACTCGGTATTCAAGTTCAAACAAATTAAACCATATTTCACGAAGATTTTGTATACATTTACCCTAAAACTAATCTATGATGTTAATTAAAATCGAAGGAGCATGAATAAATGCAACTTGGTCGTATAATCTTGACTATTTCATAGAAAAGTCCGCATAAATTTTTTTTTCAACTTTTATTTGTTTTTTTTATAAATCATATTCTTTTGTTTGTTTTGTATAATATATTTTCTTCAATTTTAATATATTTAATTTTTAATTTTTTAATTATTATTAAATATAATTTATATCAATTTTAACTAAAGATTATCTATATTACAATTAATTGTTAAAGGAGTCAAATAAGCTTAAATATTAATAATTTAGAAACTAGCACTATCAAATGAACAATTAAAGTTATTTAAATTCTTTGACAGTGTTTCCCAAAGTTTCGATCCATATTTATTATTTTGACGGGTCACGCGATACGAAGCTTCAAAAATTCCTTGATTCTCATTTTTTTACTAAATCAAACATCTTCGTTTTTGATTGATTTAAGTCTTCAAGTCTAATTTAAATAAATTAATTGTTTTGTTTTGGTTTTATCCTGTCGTTTGATAGTTTCTGAGCGAATAAAGAATAAAAGATTAGTTTACTTTTCATTTCCAGTAAAAAACCAAATTTTAAATTACACTTGTCGTTTATTTTTGAAGCATAAAGTGACTCCAGGTCATTAAATTAATCATTTTTTACTTGACGGTTGATATCATATTATTGTTGTTTTTCACATGTAACGGATCCCATATTTAAACAACATTTCAATTCTAAGATCAATAAAATATTTCTAAAATAAAATTATAAATGACAAAATAAAATGCATTAATCATAATTTTGAATAAAATTTTTATGTAAAAAAATTTAATCAAAAAATTTAATAATAAAAAAAAAATATGGTAATAATTATTATTTTAATATATATTTATACATTGTGATTTAGAAACTTTACAAAAAGTCATATTTTTAATATTATCTTTTATGTAATTTAAATACAATGAACAATTATTTTTTTTAATATTTTTCCTTTAGCACTTACAACAAAGATTTTTAAAATTCTTTGAATTTCCTAGAAGTACTTCAACCACTTTTAGGACAACACTGCTTTTAAAAAATGAAAAACCTTAAATAATACTAATATTTTAAAATTTAAAAATTGAGAGATTAAAACAAATATGTTGTATTAAAATATTTGCCCGGCCTTATGTTAATTATATTTTCCAGTGAATTTGGAATTTTTTAATTTTCTAATTTAATATTTATTTCAAAAACAAAATAAATTTCCTGGAAAATATTTTGGTAATATTTTATCGTAATTAAATATTCATTTTCTCTAGGTGATTTTATTTTGCTTCTAGATTTAAATTGATTTGTTTTTTATGTAGAATCGCGTTTGTCGGATATTAATTATAATTTGTTTTTGTTAGGAAATAAAGCAATAAATATTTATTTTGTGTAATGCTAATTTAATACTCATAAATAAATATTAAAAATTTGTTTTATTTAAAATTTTTTTTTTAGGATTTTAATTGTATTTTAATTTTAATATTTTTTTTACAAATAAAATATTTTACTCAGTCATCCATAAACTAAAACAATTTTACATAAGTTAATTGCTCAAATATTAAATGGTTTTAGTTAATTGTAGGCTGAGCATATGTGCGGAATTTGCCGTGACAGTCCCAGATTTTCAGCAATTGTCCCGGGTCCTGGCCGGGACGCTATTTGTCCCGAATTATTAATTTGATCGAAATTGTGACCCAAATTTTATGTTTTCAAGAAATAAGGTACCATAAAGTATTGCTACAATACAATTATGTTTAAATTAAAAACATCCTGGAATGATAAATATAGAACCGAGTTCAGTTTTGTACAAAAAGTAATCGGAGATGACTCACGAGCGTTTTGCAAAATTTATTCAACATCCTTCCTTATCAGTCACGGAAGCAGCCAAGACATCGTAGGTAATACAAACTCCTCAAAGCACAAATCAGGTGTTCAAGCTGAATCTTCAAGCAAGAAGGTAGACTTGTTCTTTAAGAAGATCGAAACGTCAAAGGAGCTGCAAGTTATCGCATCTAAAAAGTAACATTCGAATATCACTCGGCACGACACAACTTTTCTTTTCGATCCAATGATTGCATCACAGGGTTGATCTGTAATCTTTATGATTCTAGGTTTACATTAGGAAAAACAAAAACTGCAGCTTTAATCACTAGTTTAATTTCTCCAAAAATTGACCTCGCAACGGAGCAAGCATTAAAAGAAATAAATTTTCTGACTTTGATGACAAACACCTCAAACCACACAACATTAAAATTCTACCAATTGTCATCTGTTTTTTGATGCTACGAGTGGAGTCATTTCAAAGAAGATTGCAACAATTTCAATTCCCAATGAGCAGCCTGAAACGATTGCAAATGAGCTGATGACAGTCATCAATGAGAAAAGTTTAAACAAGAAAGTCATTGGACAATACGAATTTAAATTTCGGAAATGTACATAGAAATGGACAAAACAATGTTTGGTGTAAAAACTTCAAAAAGAATTGGGCTGGCCAATTATCGACAACGGATGCTTCGCGCACATTGTTCACAACGCCTCGGGTGCTGGTTGCGTGATTCTTGAAGTTGATATTGAAGCAATTATTGTTAAGCTTTGCAATCATTTGGAATTTACACAGTTCGCACTGAAACATTCAAGGATCTTTGATGCTATATACAAGCGTCTGAAGAGCCTTTAAGGAACAAGGTTTTCAACACTTGAGCCAGCCGTGAATGGATTACTTAAAATTTATGATTCGCTCAAGCAGTATTTCTTGTCGCTACAAAAGTCGATTGGAATCGGAACACTTAACGCTCTTCTTACTATTCAGTTTTAATGTGATTTAGATTGTAACCAGTTCTACAGCTTTATCAAGAATGACATTGAGTTCCTTGATAAAGTTCATTCTTCAGAAAAGTATGAATAATACAAAGTAATATTCTGAGTATAAAAACTATTTTTGCTTTCGTTCTGGTTTTCTTTTACAAGTGTCCATGATTTTCTAGGAAAACATCTAGTCTTCCTAGTTAATTGTCAAATCGTACATATATATATAAATACCACATATTCTTTTGCAAAATTCATTTCCCGATTTACAAATCCTTAGTGTTAAATGCTCTGTTATATTTGTACATTCGATCGTCTTGTTCCGTTTATCTTTTGGCTGCATTAAAAAGACAAAATCATGTTTTGAGTCGACCGTACTTGCTCTTATAATTAAGAAATTAACATAAAAAACAATTAATCCAACTTTGGAAAATATCTCAGAGGTTGTTACTGAAAATTTCTAAAATTGTGTAATGTATTTAACAATATAATTAAAAAAACAAGGTTAATGTATATTGGCTATTTGTTTAAATATTTGTTTAAAAGTTTAATGTACAAAAAGATATGAATAAATACGAGAATATAATTCAATTATTAAATTAAATAAAACGTTTAAAAATAAAATAGATTTTAAAATTAAATAATAATTTAGTTTATATTTTTAAATATTTTTTTACAATTTCACTTGAATAACCAATTTAAAATCTATTTAAAGTTTTTACGTTTTTACCTGATGATAACAGTGAACCTGTCAAAGTATATTGTAAAAGTGATGTTCGAGTAGCGTTTATTATTATTATTATCATTATTATTANTTATTATTATGATTATTATTAACATCAATAATAACTTAAACAATTAATGAATTATTTACCAGCAATTAATGAAATGAATTAAAAAAAATTTAAACTAAATATTGCAAAATTATCAGTTTAAATGAAAATAAAATTTATTCGATTGCTTTTAAAAATATTTCAGATATTTATTTATGAACATTAATCATTTAGGTCAAACGATTTCGTGTTTTGTATTTGGTTAGAATGTGAATCCACTTTACTAGGATCAATAAATAATTGAAACTGTCAGCACTATGATTGGCGAAATATTGATCGGTAAAATATTGCGTGACACGATCAAGAATATTGGTCAGAGTTCATAAAACCAGAGAGGTAACAACACGTGAGTTGAACCTCACCACTTGAGTGAAGTCCGGGATTCGTTTTGCAATTCGTATTAACCACCAGTGCCTTTATTATTCATTTTAATGTATTGCGTGACAAAATCGTATTTTATTGGAGGAAGTTCATATAGGCCATGGAAATTTCGGTTCCAACTTAATATTTACTCATAGACTGACTGAAATATTTATTATTTAACCGAGAGCTGCAGCTGAATATAGCGTCTAAATGAAAATCAATTTTTATTTTTATTTATTTTTGTTTGTTTTTTTAAATAGAAATAACAAAAACAATAACAATCAATAATATTGATATTTTATAATAATAGAAAATCGAAATTCCGGTGTCCAAAATTTCCTGAAAAATAATTTCAATAAATAAAATATATTAAATTTGGGCATGTAAATAATATTTCGAAGATTAAACTTTACCCCTGACTCCACACATTCTTTCAATCAAAACAGACAACTCTACAAATAACAAAGTTTATTTCTTTATAATAAAATCACAATGTATTGACAACAAAAATCTTTAATTTGAATAAGTTTACTGATGGTAAACGTTTCGAATATTTTCTTTTTTAACATATGATGTTTTGGAAAAAGGGGCAATTATTTCTTATTTTCAAACTTCAAACCAGAACATTTGTTTCCAACAACTGGAAATGATTGTCTTAATATTATGGTTCTCTTTTCATAATTTAATAGTTTTCTTTTATACTGACTGGAAATATTTATCATATCCCAGTTCAGTATCAAATCGGCAATTTTCAAGCCAATATTTTGTTTTTCTAACGGTATGATTTATGATGTCAACAAATTTTAAATAAATTAATAAGTTTGTATTTTTGTATTTCTGTTGCCTATCGGTAATAAATAAATTAGATTAATTTAGTCATCACAAATTATTTACTTATAGTGTGATTATTTCAGCACTTGATTATGGATGTCATTTTGATTAAGAATAATCAATTAAATTAAAATAATTATCGTTAATAAATATATTGAATTAATTGGCTTAAAACTTTTCATACTCTTTTTTTTTAATTAATTATTTAATTAAAAATGTATTTTAAAATTTATTATAAGATTACAACATTCGATTAAATGTTATTATTTTAATTAACTTAAAATTTTATTTAAAAATTAATTAAATAAAATATAAACATTTAATAATAATTTTTTTAAATTTATCAATACGACATAATTATTGTTATTAAGAGGTTAAAGATGACTTTTTAAAGTAATTTTAATCTTTAATTTTTTATCTAGAATAATAAAGAATTTACAGATGAGATTGTGAGAAAAAGAACAATAGAACTAAATATGAAAAAAATTTGATTCATTACAAGAATTTTCCTTTCAATATTATACAGAATATTTAAAAACACAGGATCTAATTATAAAATTTCAAAAGTTGATAGAATTAAAGCATTACACATTAAAGCCTAGCTAGATGAAGTTTTGAAGGGTGAATACGTAATGTAATAACATGGGTTAAGTATGCTTTCACATCATATCCAAAATATAATTAACAAAATTCAACAAATTCAAACAAAAATATGTTTGTAATTCAAATAATAAAATAAAAAAATAATGTTCAATTTTTTAATGTTTTATTTATTTCAAATTTTAACTACTTATATAAGATAATTTTATGAAAATAATAACAAAACATGTTTCAAACTCAAAAAATAGCTGCTTGAAAAGTACTTATTCGAACAGGAGCTGTTTCAGATAAATTTTATCATTTATTCAATTAATTTTAAAATAGAAGCACTTTATAAAGATTGTAATGTAATTTCATTTAAAATTTTCAATTCCTCAATTAAATTATATTTCCATATTGAATAATTCTTATTTTCTAAGACCATATTTTAACTTTAAAAATATATTTAAAAATGTATTCTATGTAAAATAATTAAATACATTAAAATGTTGAAAATTTGAAATTTCTAGATATTTTTAATAGGAAATAAATCATTTAATGTATGTCTGCTTTGTAAACTTAAAATTTAATCTGAATTTAGAATAAAATACTTAAGTTAATTGAATAATTTGAGTGCCAAGGAAAATTTTGTAAAAATAATTTAATTTTCCTCATAATAATATTTTCAGTAAATATAAAATACAAAAAATATCTAAGATAAAATATTTATAAACCTTTATAATAAATTACCTAATATAAAATATATAATATAAATACTAAATTAATTTTGGCTAATTTTTGGTTAACCCTTTCGCTGCGCATTGCTTCTTGAAATTCTTGAAATTCTTGAAGTATTTGTTTGACCAAATTGATTTGGAATTCTTTTCTAGGTTGTTTCATTTTGTTTAGGTAATTATATAATATAGATGAATTTAAAATTGGTAAATGAAAGCAAACTATTTGGAAACAATATGCGAAAATACTCGTTTGGAGCGTATGTGGCACGGTTTTTTTTTGCGATAACATACGCATGGAGCAGCGAAAGGGTTAATAACAAATATCACATAACAATATACATATTCATTGCAATATTGAGTTTCAATTAATTAATTAATTAAATACTATATATATATATATATAAAATATATAAAATATATACAAGTTTAAACAAGCTGAAAAAACAATCACGAAAGTACTCCAAGTTTAATTAAACTATATTAAGAAACATCAAATGAAACAAAGATAAAGTACTAAAACATGTTGAGGATCAGTAAACATATATAATTAAAATGAGAAAACGCTATATGATAAATGACAAAATGATAAGTTTCGCATTCAAGAAGCTCAGATCAAAAGGTAAAAAATAAATAAAATAGTAATATCGATAATAAGAAAAGATAAACGGTCGTATATACATAGAACGAATCAAAATAAAATCAATTAAAAAATTTATGGCTCGTATACACGAAGGAACTATGACAAAATTACCAAATTCAATAGATAAAAAATGATAAAATTAATCAAATAAAAAGTCAGAGGAAAAGTTACATTAAATTGTATAAAGATTATTCAAATAAATTAAAATGAAAAAGAAATAAATTAAATAAATTGTTAAATTGTTTAAAACAATCAAAATAATGCTTGATAACATCCATTGCGACAGAAGGATAAAACACATTTATCCAGTGTTATCGCAATTAAAAGAAAAGGAATTCAGTAAATAAATTTAATTCTGTCCAAATTAAATAAATAACAAAGTAGGTGGAATGTCAGTTTGAAAATTCACAAAATTAAATTCATACTATTTTCTTAGAACACAAGAATGATCGGCTGGGACATATACAATAGTATGTTGACACTGAAAAATCTATCCAAAAACTCTAATACTATTATTTCTCGAACAGCTACCAAACTTTAATAAAACTTAAATTCTAAGTAAATATAAGCACGTCCGACGATATTTGTAATTATATCAATTATTTTGTGATTGTGGATTCAGTAAGTTATTTATATTGTGTAATGTTTATTGAATGGTAATAGTGTTCATTTAATACATATTTTAAGTTTACAACTGACCCATTTGAAAATAGTTTGCTAAGGTCTATCTCTAGTACGTCGCTCAATGGTCTTCGAAATGATCTTGATTGCAGAATCGCCCCAGAGTTTCAGAAGTTGGCTTTTGAAGTCCCCGGAGACTTCAGCGTGAAATTCAGATAAATAAAATCAGCCAGGAGAAATAATATTTTTTGTGATGACCTTCTAGGAAAGAATGTTCTAAGGCAAGGAAATCAAAAATTAATGGTTGAGTAATATCTCAATAAATGTGAGCATGCTAAATTTATAAAATATAGGAAGAACAGCTACCCAAAAACTTTAGAAGATAAAACAACAAAAGATTATTGATCTCCATTATGGAAAAATAAGTGACTCAGCTTTATATGAAAAATAAAATAAAATTGCAAATATATTTACCACCAGTCAAGCTTTTGTATATATAATATCTGAGAAAAATAATAGTTTAATTTTTGTTTCTTTTTATATTGTGTACATTTTACATTGCAATTCTGGAAATGTAAAATAAATTATTGAAAACGTTTTATGCGAATAATTCGAATTTCTATAGTTTTTCATATTTTAAAAAACAGTCATTTTACTAAATTTTTAATTAGGAACATGTGTTATGAATATTCTGTTTACTGACTTAATTTTTAGATTAAATGAAACACTTGCATTTATTTGCAACATGTAAAAAAACACCATTATTAAATGAAAACAGAAATATGTCAATGATGTGAACAATATATGGAATTATTTCAAATTAAATTAAAATAATATTTGTGCTTATTTATAAGAAATAAAAATATCTGAAGTCAAATAATTATAAATTAGGTCAAACAATACCATATTTTTAAAATTTTAAAAAATTATTTATTTCCACAAGGCCTTTTAATAAGCACATTTAAAATCTTACGTATATTTACTCTTAATTAAACCTAATTAATTTTTATAATTTTTGAGGCAAGTGACATGAGATTTTAATAAAATAAAATCATTTATTAAAAATATTAGATTAATTTAAAGAAAATTAATTCTTCATTAAATGAAATTGTATATAAAATTTGTAAAAAATGAATATTTTAATACATCTGTAATTGGTTACACTTTTTGAAAATTTACTTTGAATAATAACAATTAACATTTTTTAAAATTAAATTATAAATATTTGTTAATTTATATTTTTAGAATATATTTTTCCTTGCAAATTAATAATGAATTCTATTTACGCAATTTATTTTATTTGTCACGTGAGATAAAATTACATTCATTTATTAAAGCTACATGTTACATAAAAATTTATTTGAAATAAAAAATATTAATATTATATACTTATTTATTTTCATATTTTAACTTGATTAAAAATTTAATTATTAGTTAATTCTATTTTTTATATACTTCTTTATTATTAAGATAATAGTTGTTTTAAGAAGAATTCTAATTTACCTTTGCGTTTTAATATAATTTGTAATTAACTATACAAAAAAGACATTGTATAAAACGGTATTAATAAAACAATACATTTGAATAAAAAGTATTCTAAATAATTCCCATTGTTGTTTTTGATTTAAATAAAAACACGACCAAGTTTAACATAAATTATTAATATAATAAATAACTTTATGATATTCATTTTATTTATATTAAGAGTCTGAAATTAATGCTAAGACCCTATTCCTAATATTTTGATCTAAACAAAACTTTGAATAACCAATGAAAGATCAAATCTACCCAAGGAAATTACTTTCAAAAATAAGTACAAATATTTAATTAATTTGTCAATTATTTATGAATCAAATTGAAACATCATCAACATCTTGCAGAATTTCTGAAGGGTGCTTTAACTAATTTTTGGTCAAATTTTAAATTTTTTTAAAAAAAGATTTTGTTAGATGTTATTAAGGGCTGTCCATAAAGTACGTCAAGCTATTTTTGACTATTTTGAACCCCTCCCTCCCCATGTCACAAAATTGTCACAAAATCTCGAAAAAAAGTTTTTTAATTAACACCTAATTAAAATTTTATTCTAAATATAATATAATATTTCATAAATTTACTAACCACCTGGAGGACTAAAACAGGAAATTGGCCATGAAATTGTTTTTTTATTTATTCATAAAAATCCGGCCGACCTGAAATAAATATAACCATTTACCTAACTACCCCTAATGTCTCCGATACACATTTCATGCTATTTTGACATAAAACTAATTCAAAATTTTCACAAAATATTGAAAATTATTTTAAAAGCTATTAAATTCTACTAAAAAAATAAAAAAATTAGAAAAAAAATTAAAAATATAAACGTGTGACGTCACACATTACCTGAACCCCTCCGTTGTCACAAACCGTCACATTTTCTCACCCCTCTGAAGTGTTGACGTACTTTATCGACGGCCTCTT
>CAUHTR010003226.1:0-16751 GCA_959609185.1 Schmidtea polychroa
CATACTAAAATAAAAGTTGTAATGAATGTATATTTCGGTATAACCGATACGTTGAATGGGCTACAGCGAAAGCCCTTAGAATCCATCATTATTCTACGATGGGTGGATTTAGCAAATAATTTTTGTTAATTAGTGGTTTTTTTTATGAGGTTCAAGGTTGGATTTCCCAACAATACTCATCCTGAACCCGGGTGAGAATTGGAAGCGAATGTCCCCCATCAACTTTTTTAGATTTTTAAATTTTGGCACGTTTAGATAATGGTCATTTTTGTTAATATTATCAAAGCGATTTTCGCTAAAATAACCGTGTTCATACGGATAATAGAATTTTTTTTATTATCATATTGAACACTACATTTATTATTATTTCGTATATTATTATTTTGAAGAATAATTTAACGGAATTTAAATGCAAAATGAAAATAACCATAAAAGCTGGAGATTACATAAAGGGCGAGAATTGATCTCCCCTTTTTTGGCCAAGTGGCCCGAGTTCTGTATTAAAATAAAATTTGAAAATGTTTAAAAATGTTTAAAAATAATAATAATAATAATAATAATAATAATAATAATAATAATAATAATAATAATAATAATAATAATAATAATAATAATAATAATTACAAAATAATTTATCACACTTTTTACATGGTATATGAAGGATAAATATAAATAAAAATAAACTATTTTTATACTGTTTTCCTTAAAAACAGTAAAAATTACATGCATAATTGTTATTAAGACATTTTCATTTATTAAATTTATATATATTATATTAAAAATGTTCAATTATTATGTAGCTATATATTTTTTTCCACTAATCTCTCAAACCCAAATTTAGTTAACAAGAAAACGTGCAACATTACTGTCCGTCACAACATCTTGTTCCAAGTCCGCCTAACCCAAAATTTTATGAAAGACCTTTTTTTTTAATAGATGAAAGTGCGTTTTTCACCTTAAATAACGGAGTCAACCCTTTTTCAATCCCGGAACAATCAATAGTCACACTTTTTCAGGACACGAGGTGGCACGAAAACAAACATTACTCATCCACGCCCATCGGTCGAACCCAATTAATATTTTTAGACTCAAACGGTACCTCATCATCTTGGTTCCGCAATTTTGAGTCGCGCACAAATCCCAACCCCAAATCTTGACAAGACATCCTGTTAGACACCATATCTGACGAATTAATGCCAGAACATATGGTGTGTTTGAGGAAATGGTATAAATAGTTTTTTAATTTATTTAATATCATTCTCATTAATTTAAAGTAAGTACTTCATTATTTATTTTATTTAGATGTATTCAAACGTAATCCCTGAAGAATATTTGAATATTATACTCAATAAACTGAAGAGCTTTTATCCGGAACTAGAACCGGTTTTTCAAAATCATGCTGCTGAGAAGATACAAGAACTCGTGTATTCAGTAACTGATATATGGATATCAGATATATACCAAAGGTTTCTTTGGGATGTGAAGCTGAACAGGATACCGACGAGTATGGAAACCGAGGTCCTCTCAAATAAAAGTTGTAATGAATGTATATTTCGGTATAACCGATACGTTGAATGGGTACTTGTAGGGATCCTTGTATGGATCCTGCCCATTGATAGTTAATTCTTTTTATGTATTGTCTCAATATCTATATTATATCTTTCTCTTACTATTGACACTATACATACTATATCTTTCTACTCCGAAAAAACATCAACAAAACAAAAAAACAAAACATCATCTCCAAACAAAAACATCAACGACCAACACGCTGACTTACCAAACACCAAAATATCGAATAATACCTTTCGTCGAGAAATAAAAACACTCTCGAAACATTTTTGGGCGATGTTCCACAAAGACCCCACCTACATAAATATTATTAAAGATTATAATAGCGAGATAAATAACAACCATGAAGACGACCAATCAATGCCACTGACCAATAACGCTACAATGAACGCACCCACACTACCCATGTGTAATAATAATGACCCCACATTATCCAAACCACCAGCCAACAAAAACGACAAATATGAAACCTCACCTAGACTCACGAATAACAGATTTCACGCCTTAGCCACCATAAGTAATGACCCAAATGTAAACAATATAACAGACGCAAACCCACCTGCACCGTCCAACTACAACATTCCTACATCCACCACTAACAGTACCACTAGTGTCCCACAACCTCATTCCATTTCCTCCCCTACCAAACCCATAGAAACTCAATCTTCAACAATCAAAACTAATCAATCAAACACAATACAATCAACAACTAAACCACCCACTTACACTACTCCATTAAATACATGCAATAATGATATCGAAATAATATCGTAACCCCAATAATATCGAAACCCCACAACTTCCCAACTCCCTCACGACATTGATGATGTACACTTAACTCTCACACCCAAAGATGACGACCTAAACATACCTCCACAATTCCATCAACCTGAACCATCAGACAATGAATCAAATGAATCCCAATCGGAAGATGACAATGACGGATACATCACAGAAATAGAGCGACAAGTCCATGAGAATAACAAAGTTGACATCGATGAGACCCCAACTCAACAAACACCATCATAATATGATCAAACTAACACCAGCCAACTTGAACAATAAAAAGAACAACATCCTCCAGCGGTTCCCTTTTCTCACCAATGGAAAACATAACTCCCGTTGACCTCAACGACCCCTTTAACATGTATCATGCACTAGATGTCCTCCACATAAAAGACTTTGCAATCGTTAAAGACATAATGAAAACACCACCAGCACCAGATACACAAACCTCAGAATCATCCACAAATACACCCAATCCACTATATAACCTGCTCAACACCAACGAACAACCAGTAACACAAAACCTCACTACCTTTGACTCCCCATTCACCCTCAAAAAACAGGCACTATTCAAACCATTCAAACCTGATAAAGAAATTACATCATCTGAAACCTCCTATCCTGACTTATCCGAAAATCTAAATCCTGATGACATGGATCAATTGACTATGATTTTTAATCCAACCTCTTCAGACCTCTCAGAACCCCTAACTACTGAACATCTGAACCAAATATCCAGACTTATTAATTCAACTACCAAAAATTATAACGAAAATTATTCAAAATTACCAAATTCAAATTTGATTACCTGTGAGTCAATATTCAAACCTGATAAAGAAATTACATCATCTGAAACCTCCTATCCTGACTTATCCGAAAATCTAAATCCTGATGACATGGATCAATTGACTATGATTTTTAATCCAGCAGTCAATGCCAATTCTGATCCTATAAATTTGCCTCTAACTGAACCGGAAAACCAAAGAAAAATGGTAAAAAGAAAAAAAGGCGGCATTAGGCCTTCTTACTCAACTGTCAATGGGTACTTGTAGGGATCCTTGTATGGATCCTGCCCATTGATAGTTAATTCTTTTTATGTATTGTCTCAATATCTATATTATATCTTTCTCTTACTATTGACACTATACATACTATATCTTTCTACTCCGAAAAAACTAACCATTTCTCTTGATACCTTATGTAAATTATAAAAATTTAAACTATAAATTAAATGAGGAACAATTTAATTATTATAGCAACAATGATTTAGCTTATAATAACAATAAATCAAATAATTATTCTACAGAAATTAATAATAGATATAATTATAAAAAACTTACTCATAAAAAAAATTCTCCTGATAAATTAGATGAATTTGCTAATAATTTCCAAATTCTAAGTAATAATATTAATAATAATTTAAATAACTTTTATAATCTAGAATATGATAATTTTGAATTAGAATTAAACATTGACTATAATAATGAAATTAATAATAGATCTATGTATAAAAAATTTGATCATAATAAAAATTCTGATAAATTGGATAAATTTACTAATACAGGGTTTTTCATCATATTTTGACATTTTCTAAAACCTAACCCATTAATGAAAAACCAAAACATTAATAACGAAGACAGAAATCGCATTATACAAGCCTATATAAAAGGGCATAGTGCCTCGGATTTATCATCAATTTTGGGTTTTAAAAGAACCACTATTTATAGCATAATAAAAAAGTATAAAAACCATGAATCTATTGAAAAAAGCAAAGGGGAGGTCAGCGGAGAAAAAGCTTGTCAGAGCAAGATAAAGAAGCAATCAGAGGATGGATTGATGAAAATTGCGCGCTTACTTTAAAGCAAATAAAGTCGAAGATTGAGCTTGAGAGGTGTGGTAGTAAGTCAAAGCACGATTAATAGATGTGGATTTGGTTATAGTATGAAGCGCATCAATATAATGCCGATAAAAAGGAATACCGTGGAAGTTATTGAACTTAGAGCCCAATATGCGAATCGTTTTATGGAATTATTGTCAACTATCGATGATTCTAAAAATTTTTTTATCGATGAAGTCGGATTCAATGTTTCTATAAGATCACGAAGAGGAAGATCTTTGAAAAATAAACGTGCTGTTCAAAATGTTTCTTCTATAAGAGCACGAAATATATCTGTTTGCTGTGCCATGAACAAAGAAGGGATTTTTAAATATTTTCCTCAGACTAAATCGTATAATACACAAGTTTGAATATTTCAGGTGCAATTTTTATCATGGACAATGTTCCATTTCAAAAAAATATTGCAATAAAAGAAGAAATTGAAATATCAGGACATAGAATCCTATTTTTGCCACCTTATTCTCCATTTCTTAACCCTATAGAGAACCTATTTTTAAAATGGAAACAATTTATACGTAGTTCGAGACCTGAAGGTGAAGATCAGTTATTCGAAAATATTGAGAATGGTTCTTCCCTTATTTCATCAGATGATTGTAAAAATTATTTTAGGCATATGTTAGAGTTTTTACCTTTTTTATTATTTACCTTTTTGAGCCGGTTATTGATGAATAAAAGTAGTATTTTTATTTACTTTCTCATTTTTTTTTAATTTTATTAATTTATTTATTAATTTATTTTTATTTTTAATTTTTAATTTAATTTTTAATTTTCTTCTAAAATAAACAAAATGTCAAAATTGATTGACAAAATGTCAAAATATGATGAATTACCCTTCTCCGTGAATGGGTGCCCACCCCTCATCACCCCACGTATCCAGCGACGACACTGCTCATAAACCTTTGCCCCCAACAATCTCCAATTCCGTCGTCAAATGCGTAAGCTCAACAAATACTATTGGCAAAAGTTCTAGTCTGACCAAACTCAATTCCAAAACATTCGCGACATCAACACTGCTTTCTCAAACAATAAACCTGTCTCCCTCGACATCGCCTATCTATCAACTAGCAACCACACAATGCCTCTAACCTCACCTCCTTCAAAGACCATCACTCCAATTACCAACACCCGTGCAACAATTCCAAATAATACCTCACCGTCAATGGCCCACAACCCCACCGATATGCCGACCCTCTACCCCAACTCCAATACAATCGAAAACCACCTAAGGACACCACAGGCCAATCCAATACTCAGCCCACTATACACGACAAACCCCCAAGACACCTCAGCATTCTTCTTTTCAATAACACACCACCCCAATTCCATCAGCCCGAATACACGCCGATAAACCCTTCCCAAACCCCTCTTAACCCTCACATCACAGATGCCCAGCCCTCCACTACCTCTCTATCATCACTCGCAGCAAGGACCAGCAACAACACTCCGCCCCAATTCCACCAACCCGAACGCGTTCCTGATGACTCCGACCACCTATTCTCTGGCTCCGACACACAGCTCAACTTCTCCGACAAAATCGAGTCAAACTCCTCCGACAGCATCATGCTCACAGTGAACCCCGAACAATAATTGATGTCATTTAAAGTGTTGTGTTGGACTGCAAAGATGTTCTACAAATACCGGAACTGTGCAGGAAAATGGGAACAAGAAGGGGGAAAAGAAGAGAATGGAAGAGATCTCGAACGTAGAATTTGGCGTGGTCGGAGTGGTCCACTATTGAATTAGAGAATATGTGGAGCAGGGTCTATGGCGTGAAAGCTCCTGAAAGCAGTTTCGCCATACCAAATGGTGCCGTACAGAGTAGATCCACTCCTGCCGAGAGGATGGTGAATAGGAAAATATTTTGGGCGAATTAAATTTAAACCCCAAAACCAACAAACAAATGCTGAAAATCAAATTTCAAATAAGATAAAATTTAATTAAAAACTTAATAATAAACTTCTGAAATTTAAATATAAAGCAATTAATTACAAAATTAATAATCATTAAAAATTACACAAAAGCTCATTTCGTCTATTTCCCAGTACTAAAATACGTGATGATACAATGCTCAAAGGTGCATTAATACAACTATTAATACCTTGTAATGCTCAAGCCTCTTCCATCTGCCCACCTAGCTCTGTCATGACTGATCTCATCTCTCCAATTCCCTTACCGTCTCTAACAACCTCTGATAAACAACCAAACAACTGTGATCTAGATCCAAACATCGACTGTGATGATGTACAACTTTCAGATAGCTCCTCCGCCTCAATTCACTTTGCCCTACCTTACTTTCCTACACTTGCTTCAACTGCAATTAAGGAAATAAACCCTTCTCCAAATATCAATACAATAGATAGATGAACCCTTCCTTTCGTCATGATATCTCATCTATCACATTACTCGACTTAATAAACCTTATAACTAGGGAGCCGAAAAGCGATAATAAGTGCAATAATATTAATATAAATATAATGATACATTTGGCATTTATCAATATTAGAAATATCATGATTATACTAACTACAAATATCCAGTAATTCAATCCATTATTAATCTGATTACCTCAAATCATTTGCATTTACCATTTTCCTCTTGCGATTTTGATAATTCGGATCATCTGTACTCAGATTTGATTGCAAACATCTACATGAAAATAAATTAAACATTATTACAAATAATGAAACATTACAATTGCTTGAAGATTTACAATAAATGGTTGGAAATAATTTTAAACTAATTGATTAATAAAACAAATTATAATTTTAATATTAATTTTTAAATTGGATATTTAAAATTACTTTTGTTAATTGTCTAAAGATATTGAAAATTTAAATAGTATTATTACTGTTGTTACTTTTTATTATTTTCCTTATTTCCATGATTGTTAATTTTGTTAGACTAATGTTATTGTTTAGTAAGGAATATTATTGCTACGAAAATATTATAATGACATCGCTTGCTACTTATTAGTAGAAACATTCAAAGTTTTAAGATACTGTTACAAAATTAACAGATTTAATGTTCAAGATTAACAAAAGTGCCACAAAATAATGAGGTGTAAAAGGAGGTACCACAGCAGAAGCAGTCAGAACAAGCAAGGGAATAATTTAGAGAACAAGTTAGAGAATGATTTACATAACAATTTGGTGAACAAGTTAGAGAACAATTTGAAAAATAATTAAAGAAACGATTACGAGGAAAACAGATAAAGGTGAATATTTGCGAGGAAACATTCGAGTCAGAATATTGTGGAACAGAGTTGCGACAGAAGATTTGAGATATAATATTAAATTTATTTGGAGAATTTGAAGAAAATCGAAGGAGAGGAAATTTGTCAGAAAACAGAAATAAATGGAAGCAGCACGAGCTTATTTAGTTGATGACAGAGTAAAGTTCGGCAAGTAAATCCAAGCCAAATAAGAATACATCCAATCAAATTACCGATTATTCCAATCCTCAGTTGTAAGATATTTGTCAAATCAAGGTTATACGCGTGTGCTATAGTGTTGTAATAAGCATTGTATAATCGATAGTCAGCTTGTCGAGCCAATTGTATCACTGTGAAAATATATGTGATATTTGATAAAGTTTCCAGTGTTAATTGTGGGTCTGTCAAAGACACGCTTGAAGTCAGTGTAAGAATTTTTAACTTACAAATAATGTCACCAACAATACTAACACCTCCAACTGTTGCTCAATGTCATGAGTTTATTGTCGACCTTTTCTAAAGTACTTTCTCAATTTATACTAAATTCCCAATATCAAATGCTTATGTACTCTATTTAGCATATTTTTAATTATAGGAAATGACTTATACTTGCTGTATACTATTCCTAGTACTTATTTATCCCTAATTTTAATATTTCCTATAACCTAACCACGGTGGCTACAACATATGCATTTAAGCTAACCCAAACCCAACAAACGGAAGTTATTTTAAAACATTTTTATTGATTTGTGCCAGTGAAAGCGGATTATTCTTCTAAATAGATTGAGAGGAATTAATTTATTGAGTTATAACAATCAGTTTTGGATGAAATATTTGGAATCACTCAAGGAAGGACTAAATTGAATATAAACCTCAGCATCAAACGTTAAAGGGTATTATTTAGGAAATAAGGAGGAAACTTAGGGCAACCAATCCCTACATTATATTCTTTGAATTCACTGTTTATTTGTTGAGTTCAAGCCAACATGGTGCTGATTATAATGCTGTATCACAATCATTTCGACAATACAATTCTCTCTCAACAGATTCGGTTGCGTAAACCCGACAAAGATAAACTACTAGACCGCATTGTCATATTTGAGTCAATGGAAATTAATTTTGGAGATAGAGTTCACTTGCCATTGATTTTCAACCACCCTAAATAGTTCCCAGTGACATTCGGGGAATAAATTATCTAGCAATTCTCCATTGGGAATTCAAATAATTAAATTTAAATAAAGTGAATATTTTTTATAAACAATTTTATAAATGCTAAAGTTTTGTTTAAATGCGCCGATAAATAATGCAGATTTAAATAATTGAATTTATTAATTATAATTTTAACGTTAAAATGATGTTTAACATTGTTTGCCAGTTTATTACCAATTTCGTTTCGGGTGATAGCGACACCGGGCTAAGGGGTAAATAACAAGATAACACATTCTTTAATTAACACTCACAATAAATTCAAAAAAGTACAATTGGCCATTCACAATCGCAGAAGTACAACAGTCAATAATCGGGGCCGACTTCCTAGCAAATTACAACCTAATAGTCGACTGCCGATACAAGAAAATAGTCGAAAACAACAAAACAGACAAAGAAACAGCCAGGAACACAACATCAAACTTTTCGTAAGTAGACATCGGCGTGATTCAAACAAGCACACCAACTATCAAAACAATCAAAACTATTGAACACGTACCAGAAATAGCCACACTACTGGCAAAATACGATAAACTCTGCGAACCAGTAACTTTCAATGGAAATTCAAACCACACTACTGAACACGCAATACTAACAAACGGAAATCCAGTCCACTCAAAAGTAAGACCATTGGACCCCAAAAAAATAGAAATCACAAAAAATATATTTAACGAACTGTTGGAAAACAATATAGTAAAACATTCAAACTCAGAATGGTATTCAGCACTGATGCTAAAACAAAAAGCTAACGGGGAATGGAGAGCTTGCGGCGATTACAGACTCCTGAACAAAATAACAGAGCGAGACAGCTACCCATTACCTATAATAAAAGACATAATAAATCGAATAAACGGCGCAAAATATTTTTCAAAAATTGACCTACAAAAAGCATATCATCAAATCCCAATTAGAAAAGAGGACATAAAAAAGACAGCAATAACAACACCGATCGGCATGTTCGAATATAACCGAATGCCATTTGGTTTACGAAATGCAGCAGCAACTTTCCAACGATTCATGGATCAAACAATGAAAAACAACAAAAACACAATCGCTTATCTGGACGACATCCTAATAACAAGCCCAGACAAAGAAACACATCTAAAGGACGTGGAAAAAGTGTTCGAAACGCTGAACAATGCAAAACTAAAAATAAACACTCAAAAGTGCGAATTTATGAAAACGGAAATAAATTTCCTTGGTCACACGCTAAACGACAAAGGAACACAACCAATAGAAAACAAAATAAACAATATAAAAAATTACAAATTACCAACAAACACAAGAGAATTGAGAAGATTTTTGGGAATGGTAAACTTTTACCATTCTTACATCCCAAATTGCAGCAACCTACTGGCGCCACTAAACGACATTATCAAAACCAAACGAAACGTAACAATAAACTGGACACAACAAACAACCGACACATTCAATAAAGCCAAAGAAAGCCTATCAACGGCAACACTACTCGGTTAACCAGATCCAGAACTAGAGTATCAAATAACTACAGACTGCTCTGGCTTTGCAATGGGCGCAACAATTTTTCAGGAAAATAAATTCGGCAAACAACCACTGGGATTTTTCTCGAAAAAACTAAAATCACATCAAACAAGATACTCAACATTCGACAGAGAACTCCTAGCAATACACGAAGCAATCAAACACTTTAACATTTACTCGAAAGACGAACCTTCAAAATATTCACAGATCACAAACCGCTAACAAACGCAATAGAAATGAAAAACCCTTCACTAAGGCAGATTAGACAAATCAATTTCATTTCACAATTCAACTGCACAATAAACTACGTAGCAGGAAAATCAAACATAGCAGCAGATGCTCTATCCAGAATTGAAAGTGACATAAACTCCCTAGAATTCGGAGAAATAATCGAATTGGATCAAATCAAACCCAGGACAAACCGATACATTAAGCAAACTGCCTACTAAACACAGCCTGAAACTACAGGAACTCGACGGAATATGGCACGATGTCTCCAACGAAAGCAACAAACGAATCCTACTACCGAAGAATTCCGACAAGACTGCATAAAAAAGATACATGCTATTAATCATCCGGGAAACAAAATAGCATTCGAGTTAATACATAACAAATATGTATGGCCTCACATGCGGGAAGACATCAAGAATTACGTCAAAAGTTGCCACAACTGTCAATTAAACAAAACAACAAAAAAACCCAAAACACAAAAAGTAAACTTCCCAAGCAGTGAAGCGTTTGAAACAATACACACAGACGTAGTAGGACCACTACCACCAAACGACAACTATAAATATCTACTAACAATTATATACAGAAAAACCAATTGGTTCGAAGTGATCCCAATAAAAGAAATCACTGCAAAAAATATCTGCGAAATGATCGAATTAAACTGGATAGCTCGTTATGGCCAACCGAAAACAATCATAACCGATCAAGGCAGGCAATTCGAATCGGAAATGTTCAAAATACTGTGCAATAAATACAATATCAAAAGAAATCCCGCAATTTTTAGCAATCCCGAAATCCCGGGATCGAGCACTTGATCCCGGGATTTGACTTTTTAAGCCATAAAGGAAAAATACCTTACCGTTTCCTTATAAATTCTTTAAAACAATCGTTTTTGGTTGAACATTTTCAAATTTAAATTTTTTCGGTTGAGATTTGAATTTTGTCATATAGAAAATACTTGGAATTTTTTGTTGCGGCTGAATTTGGGAAGCAAATCACTCTAATAAAAGATTGCAAGACTAGGTGGAACAGCCTTTTGTCAATGCTTGAACGTATCTATTTATTAAAAAATTGTATTCAAAAGGCATTGATAGACATAAGTCTACCTGAAGGTGAATCATTTGCTTTATCTAATGATGAGCTTAAAATGATATCTTCTATCATTAGTGCTCTAGTACCAGTAAAAGCAACAGTCGAGGCCCTTTGTCGTCGGGATGCTAGTCTGTTCACAGCCGCTGTTGCTATAACTTTTATGTTAAAAAAACTTAAAGATTCTAACAACGTTATATGTCAAAAATTGCATTCAGCTCTCATTCTTCGCATGCAACAAAGGCGGACAGATATCAGTGGTGTACTTCAGTATTTACATAATGGTAGAACAAACGTTCAGTCCGAATCTGAAATAGCGCTCGTAACAGTTCCATCTACCGTAAAATGTCGAAAAATAATAGTTGAGTTACTCGAAAGATTAGATGCTGCAAATCCAGCTACAGCACTAACAGCTCATGAGTCCGAAGTTGAATCTTCTGTTTCAAATGAGGCACCTATCGAAATTGTTTCAGATACTTCTGATTCTCAATCTGAATCTCTTTCCTTTTCTCTTGAACAACCTTTAACTATTGCAGACGAGCTCAATAAAGCTATAAACAAGCATATTTTCCGAGGATGCCAATTCGATGTGAGATGCTGTCAGCGAAAATTCAAAAGGAAATGGTATTGTTTGAAAATGGAGGAACACTTGGTGATTTTTTGCAAAGAGCGTATGATTTTCTAATGACAATCAAACCAACCAGTGTAGAGTCCGAACGTGCCTTTTCTGCGGCCGGACTTTTTGCAACGAAAATAAGAAGTCGTATGGGCGATGAAACTTTGGATGCACTATGCTTTCTTAAAAGTTATTTTAAAAATAACAAAGAATATGTATAATATTAATATGTATAATATTAATATGTATAATATTAATATGTATAAATATAATATTATAAAAATTTTTAAATACCTGTTCTTGAAATATATTAACATATTATTTTAACAAAATTAATCTCTTTCTTTTTCTATTAATTTTGTTTAAAATAGTATGTTAATATATTTCAAGAACATGTATTTAAAAATCCCGGGATCCCGGGATTAGGAAATTGCAATCCCGAAATCCCGGGATTGAAAATATAGCACGGGATTGCCAACCCTAAACAACACCTTACAACCCACAATCAAACGGAAAAATTGAACGGTTTCACAGAACATTAAAAGAAAGCATCAGATCAAAAGCTAATGACCAAAACTGGTTAAACCAACTTCCAACAATATTAATCGGACTGAGAAATAGTCCAAACTCAACAGATAATGAAAGTCCAGCATACAAAATTTTCGGAAAAGCAACAAACTTACCATCACTTAAATTAGATACAAACAAAAACACTGAAAACAGCAAACAAATAACAAACAAAAATAGCGAAACCATCGAACAGAAACCAAAAGAAATTCTAAAAAGAAGACCGGACTCCGAATTAGACGGAAAAATAGTATTAACAACAGATTTCATCTTAATAAAAAACCATTCACAAAAGGATTCGAATCCAAAAACGAAGGTCCATTCAAACTCTTAGAAATCAACAAGAACGTCGCCACAATAATAAAAAATAACAAGAAAATGAAAATAAACATCAGACGGATAAAACCATACCACAAGAATATAGACCCCCAAAACGACTCACCGAAAGACAAAACACAAACCCAAACACAAACAAAAAAACAACCAATTCACAAAAACATCACATTCAACCACAAAAATTCAATCAAAATATTCGACAAAGACACAATACTGGCTCCACTATACAAAAAACGTTACAGCGAATGTTTTAAATAAAAACACAAACATACACAAACAAACACATGCACAAACAGCGTTAATTGTACAGTTTTTATTTTACTTGTAAATACAAATCAAAATGTAAATTTTTAAGGTTGTAGATATATAAAAAAACAGAAACAAAAACAAACAAATAAAAACATAAAAAATGCAACATAAAAAAAAAGGTTATTGTATGTTATATTTTTTTTTTGGTTACATTTTATTGACTCATGTTAACCTCCGGTTTTAAAGGAGGAAGTTATGTAATGTATAGTTATTTTTATTAATATTTTAGTGTTCACTATTAGGAATTGTAAATAGTATGATATAAATTGCCACCATCTGGGAAATCCAGATTTTCAAAAAAAACTATATAGCGATAATTTACTATGGTAAATTATCGCTATAGAAAATTTGAAAAATTAAAAAAAATCAATAACCAAATCCAGCAACTAATATTTATTAATTCGGAAGTTGTATTAAATTAAAGAATCAAATCCAGCAACTAATATTTATTAATTCGGAAGTTATATTAAATTAAAGAACCAAATCCGGCAACTAATATTTATTAATTCGGAAGTTATATTAAATTAAAGAATCAAATCCAGCAACTAATATTTATTAATTCGGAAGTTATATTAAATTAAAGAACCAAATCCGTCAACTAACATTTATTAATTCTGAAGTTATATCAAATTAAAGCATCAAATCCGGTAGCTAATATTTATTAATTTGAAAGTAACACTAAATCAAAGGACGAAATCCCAGTAATCAAGGTTTTTAATTTTGATTAAATAAAAGTTCTAGTTCAATATATATTATTGTTTATTATTATTTTTATTTTATTTGTTGTTATCTTATTAGTAAACTCAGCACGCACACCGATTGTCCCATCACATTTTTTATCGGTGACTCTATCGGGTCCTTCAAATCTCTTAACAATAACATAAAACATACCATCACCAAACAAACGGTCAGATAGAAAGACAATTCAGGACAATACGGGATTTGATAAATGTTACTTTACAGGATAGAAAGAAGACGGATTGGGCAGAGATATTACCAGAAGTCGAATTCACTTAAAATGCAACCAAACAAAAAACGACAGGGAAAAGCCCGCAGAGATAGTTTTTGGAAAAAAGATTAGCAGGGAAAAATGGTACGGGTCCAAAGAAATACCGATAAAGGAAGAACTAGAAGAACAAACAAGGAGAAAATTCAATGTAGGAGAAGAAGTATTAGTAAAAGTAGAAACATGCCACAAAGGCCAGGACAGGTATGAAGGTCCGTACAAAGTGATAGAGAAAGTGCATGACAGGCGATACATCTTAAGAAATGAAGATGGAAAAAGGATCGAAAGAAATGTGGAAAAACTTAAAAATTTCTTAAGAAGGGGGATATGAGGAAGTTTTATGATGAAGAAATTTTTAAATTGAAAATTTTAAAAATTAAATTTTAGATTAATTTTTAAAAAAAGAAATAAGAAGATATTTTAATTAAAAATATCTTCGTAGAAAATTTGTTTAAATAAGAAAGTTTAAAGAAGATATAATTTGATACTGATATTTACTGAAATAAAATTTATGGAAACAAAAACTGATTTTAATGTTTTACAGGATGAACCTCCTAATAATTATTATTATTATTACTATTATTATTACTATTTTTATTATTACTATTATTATTATTATTATTATTATTATTATTATTATTATTATTATTATTATTATTATTATTATTATTATTATTATTATTATTATTATTATTATTATTATTATTATTATTATTATTATTATTATTATTATTATTATTATTATTATTATTATTATTATTATTATTATTATTACTATTATTATTATTATTGTTTCGACCAGTCAGAGGGGGATTGGAGTTTTCTATCGCGTCTGTATGCGCGGTCTGGTTAGACCGATTTTTGTTGGTGTGCGCACACAGACGCGAGAAGTAGGTTTTTATTGCTAATTTAAAAACTATATTGATTGGTAGAATTGTTTTTGTAGAAATTGAATTTGTGAATTTTGTGGTGATTTCTGGAATTTTGGTTTGTTTTATTCGATTAAATTTGGTAGAATTGTTTTAAATTGGTTTTAAATTGAAATCTGTTGAAATTATGATGAATGAAATTCAAAGAATGGCGGTCGAAATGAATTTGCGATGTGATGTAGGTGGTGATCATAAATTCTGTTTTACATCTTTTCAAAATATTAACTTTGTGAAAGGCGATCACATTTATACTGGTTTCCAAGGAAAAGTTCCCGATAAAATGATTGAGACGAGTTCAGCTACGAGATTGTTTAATATTACTGACAGTACTGGAGGTGTTATGATTGGTATGATCCCTGATTGTCGATCTCAAGTTTATCGTGCACAAATGGGAGCAGCTCGATTAAAATCTGACATTGGACATAAAATGCCTTGGGATATAATATGTCGTTGTATTGCGGATATTAATCATTCAATTTCGTTCAATTTCATTCAATTCCGTCCAAGGATAGCTTTATCTCATGACATTGAAATGGACAAACTGGTATTATTCAAAACTGATCCACGCGGCCCTGTAGAGGCGGAAAATAAAATTGTTCTTGGATTTATTCAATTATTATTATTATTATTATTATTATTATTATTATTATTATTATTACTAGTATTATTATTTCTATTGTTTTTACTACTAGTAAATGTCAATCACCAAATGGGTTAATATAGGAATCCTTGTAGTGGTTCTGCCTATTTGGTGGTCTTTTTAGTCGTTCATATCAATATTATAATCATTACTACTATACTATTATTACTATAACTACTATTATTGATACTATTATTATTACTATTATTCTAATATTTTTATTATTACTATTATTATCCCAACCTTCACCAACTCCTTTTAATATATATTATAATAAGTAGCTATTATCGCTATAAACCTCACAGGGGAGCCTTCCTGCTCCAACATTTATATTTATTTAAGACCAAAGAGAAACAATCCCAACCAATAATGACGATCAACCTCCTGAATTCGCAACTCCAATCAAAGCTATTCTCCTCTATGGTCCTGTTTTCCCCGCAAATGACCGACATCCACAATGCTCAAAGCATCATTCAACAACGACCTGCTAATATTCAACTTGTACCCTATCAGATCCTGTTTTCCCACCTCAAAGAAGATTGGCCATATCAAATAACAACCAAGATTCAATGCCATCATTCAATAACGACCTGCTAATATTCAACTCTTACCCTGTTTTCTCAACTCAAAGAAGATTGGCCATATCAAATAACAATGACTTGAGAATCTCATCAAAGCCAGGTCCAATCAGTCTATCCTATTGCACATCCTCTGCCACCACAAGAAGACCTACTACAAAATATCTATATCTATATATAAGTACCTCAAAGCATAACCTTATCTATAATCAAATTATCTATACTACAACCCAATTATAATTCCAAGGATGGAGAACATATCCACCTCAGTGACCTAT
>CAUHTR010003228.1:0-48638 GCA_959609185.1 Schmidtea polychroa
AACGTTAGTTGAGGTTCACAGAATTGAAGATACTAAAAGCTTTCCAGCTGCTAAAACTATCTTTTGAACCCTGTGCAAACATGATTTTGTGAGATTACTAGATTTTAAAAACTTTTGAAAATCTGCTACAATAAAAAGATTTCTCATTGCTTGACTCTGCCTTTATGCCCTCCCTTGCGTCAGGTGTTCTTCAGATGTTTTCAACGTACCCCTTCAGGCTTTCTAGCTTTTTCTTAATTTAACAGCATGTCTAAAAGGTGAAGGCATCCTAAATCATTTCTTATTCTTTCATTGTAGAATCGAAGTACCTAACATTTTACAAATTTGTTCCTTTGAGTAAATTAGGATTCTCGCTTAAAATCTTTGTAAACTCTAAAGCTTTTTCTTTTAATAAAACCATGTTAATTTGAAGTATCAACAACTGCAACTGATCTACTTTTTTCAAAAATGCATCCATTTTATTATAAGAATAGTATGAATCCTTCAACCATTTTTCTCTTTGAACCTTTTTTGTTATATATTTCTTACTTGGTTCTTTCCTTCCCAATCTTTAATCTTATAACCTCATTTTTTATATCTTGAATTATTTGATTTGATTTCATTATTTCTTCATCTGTTAAACTCATCTTCTAAGCTTTCATTGGAATAAATAATTTTGAAATTCCTAATTCTAGGATTGACATACTTCTCGGTATAACTTTTCTTTTTTGAAGTATAATGAAATTGAAACTATTTCAGTCAAGAATCAATCTGCAACAGAAATACTTCCAAGTACAACAGGAACAAGACTGAAGCTGGAAGTGTTAAAGGAAGAATGATTGTTAGGATTGCAGATGTAAATCCTAAAGATAAACCTATAATCTTTAAAGTTGTATATCCTCTATTCCATCTATTTTAATTTTTTATAATGTTTTAATAAATCTTTTAAATGTAACTTTCAGATTTAAATTCTTTTACTCTCATGACTTCAAGTTCAGAAGGAGCAGAAGGTTTAAGTCTTTATATCTGGGAACCAACTCCTGATAATTCTGGGTAAATTTTTTCTCTTACTCAGACATCACACTTTCAATGTAATAATAAAATTAAAAAAATAATTAAACTAAGAATTTAATAGTCTCAACAGACTTTATCTGGTACCAATACTCGGATATCAAAGAAAACTCTTGTTGAGAGAATATCTCTTTATACAATTCCTCAATGCTTTACGAACTTCATCAACATCAACCTTTTTTTCATAAAATATTAAATCTATATATTGTACAAGTGTGCTTTTAAAAATAATATTCTTACTTTTAACTTTATGTAGTCCATGTGAATGAGTATTAACATACCAATCTCTGTGTGGTAAATCATAACTAGTCATTATAACATCACCCTTTTCAAGCTTACTATTATAATCACATTTCACAAACCATTTCATTCTTTCATTATCATCATCAAACAAAAAGAAATAAGGATCAATAATCTTTACAACCATAAAAAACACACCATTCTTACTGTTTGTTGTTATTAAACTTGGTTCTATAAAATGTTTATATGTATCGGGAAGTAATGTTTTATTCTGTTCTAATTCAGCAGCTCTTTTTTCTAATACTATGTGTGGTGTTAATGTGTGTTCCATGAGACTCTAAATTGAAATTCTTTTATTAAATGATGTAATCATCTCATTTATTATATTATATATTGTATTAAATTTAGTATTCATAATTTGTTTAATCTTTGAGAGTTTAATATGCGGCATGTAACTTTACAACTTGTTCAGTTAACAGACTTTGTAACTTGTCAAATTTATCATTAAATCGTTGTTGTTCGATATTATTAAGCTTGATTCATTCTTGTTGTTGTTAAATCAGTATATTTTTTAACACCATCTACATATTTCTTATTAACTGCATCAGCTTCATCAGTTGGAAAAGATAATTCTTTTATCTTGTGTCCATTTTAAAATTAAATCACCCTTCATTGAATCACCTCTTTCATTAATATATTTATTTTCTGTTAAAGTTAATATTTCTTCTGTATTACCTGTTTTTATTGTTCCACCACCTCTATTACATGAATATAAGAACTCATTTATTAATAATTTAAAATGGGTTAAACCTGTTTCAAATGTAAAATACATTGAAATCTCTTCTCCATTAAAATCAATCAATTCTCCTTCTTGATTAAGAATTTTAAATTAATATCCATTAGATATTTTCTACATAAAGGTAAATAATTTGGAGGATTCATTCTTTCAACTATTTTATATCCCATAGGAACTGTGTGTTGAGGGAAAGGAATATAAAACATTTGTTGTTACCATTATTATAAGAACCTGTTTACAATCACAATGAATATTTATTGTGTTTGTATTTATTATTTTTATAATATTTCTGATGTTATTATTTTATCTTACTCCCCTATTGATATATCCATAGGTTTAAATCCTAAAACTGTATGAAAGAAACAATTATCTAAAAAAACTAATTTTTATATTCTTCAAAGTCATTACACATTTTGAAGTTGGTATATCTATTTTAATTTTAATACCTTCATTTGTTTTTTTAGAAAGTATATCATTTAAATCTTTTATCTCATATGCCCCAGGTTCTATTGTTATAATTTCTGGTCTATACATTTTATAGTCTTCATTTCTAATAATTTCTACCTCCTTTCCCTTCACTTGAGGATTAATCACTTCACGAATTTGAATAGTAAATTTATTATTATCTTTAGTTATATTAAAAATAGTATTATAAGCACAAAACCATAATAGTCCTAATTCATAATTTAAATTTTGATCTAATTTAATTGAATCTTGAAAGTTTATAGTAAAGTCTGATTCTTTTGAATTTATAGATAAAGTTCTTGAATATTTATCTGACATTATGTTTACCATTTTTTTTAAATTATCTTCTGGAGGTTGAGAAGCTCCATTTCTTTAGTAGTAAATTCATATAGTAAAAATTAAAGTAGAGATTTTAAATCATTATAAATTTCTTGGATTATAGATTCAAAACCCTGGTCCTTATTCAATCTATACAAAACATATAAACTTAAAATACCACATATTTTAGTATTATTGGGTTGAACTTGTAAAGAATTAAAAGTGTAGTCTTGAGAGAGATAGTTTTCAACTTCTTTAGTAGGTTTAATCCCAAAAGAATCAAAGTAGATAGATTTATTATATATACAAACCCAATGAGATCCTTTCTCATTTGAATTTTGATAATTGATTATTATATTCAGGGGACTTCGTTTCTTTTGACCATCTTCTAGATTTGATAATTCATCATTCATTAATATTTTAATTTTTAAATTTAAATAATTTGCATAATCTTTTAAATCAAAATTTGTTTTTGTATTTATTCCAAATGTTTTTAAAAAATCTAATATTGAAGGAGTTATTTTATATATTTATTAAATTTATCTTTTGAAATTATTCCTTGTTTTAACAATTTTTTAGAAATCTTTAAAATATCAGAATCTAAATTATTATGTCCTGCTTTCCTTGCAGCTAATAGTGTTCTTAATTCAATAAAAAGATTTATAGGGTTATTACTAAATCCCTCTCCTTCCTTATACCCCTCTCCCTCTGATTCTTCATCTTCAATGATTTGAATTTGAGGAGTTGTTTTATCTCTATCTTTATATTTCTTTAAATCTTGAATATATTTTGCTTTAGGGCTACCATTTATTAATTTTATTAAGTTTAAATATTTATCAATTTCTTCATTCTTGACACCATCTGGAATATATCCAGAAATTAATCCATGAAAATCATCTGAAAGTTCAATGTCAACACGCTCTCTATTCATAAAAGTATTTGTTGAAATAATCGATGGATTATTTTCTGAATTTAAATATATATAAAATTTTTGATTATTAATTGTTATTGTTTGAAAACCTCTAAGATCATAACGTATAGTAGGTATAATTGATGGAGCTAGTGATGTATTAATTTTAAAATTAATTGGAGTCTTATGAGGTGTTAATCTTGAAAGAAATTCATCTTCTTCTAAATCAATATTATTTCTACGTTTTTTTCCTACTAATCTTAATAATTCCTTTTTAGGGGTTTCTATGGCTTTAAGGTTCATAGGAGTCGCGAGTCCCTCTATAGCTTTAATTGTTGGCTCCTGTTGTTGTTGGATTACCTCATTTAATATTATTGATTCAGCATGTTGAGTTATATCTTTTTTATTATATTTATCTTGTTCTGATTGTAATTTTTTTAAAAGAGACAATCTTTCTTCATATACCATTTTAATACCATTAAAATGGAGAGGGCTGGGCATCATTGTTCCTTCCAAGGTTTTAAATACAATCCCTTTCCATTTTTAGTTTTACAAAGGCATCCATTCTTTAAAGATTTACATATTTTTTTTAAATCTTCTTTATCTTTTGAAGATAAAGATTCAGATGTAGAAATTTGATTTTTTAAAAAATCATTTGAACCTCTACCTTTATAAGGATCAAGATAGAGACCCCCTCCCTGCGCATGCCCTCCAGGCTTTTGCAGACAGCCCTGATAAGGATTAAGATAGAGACCTTGACCCTTTTGACCTTTTATTTTCTCACTAGTGCTTGTCCCTCCTAAATTCTTAATTTCAGCTTGTAGTTTTTCTTTTTCTAATTCTTTATTTCTAGCATCTCTTGAATTGCTTACAGTTTTTGCTATTCCTGTAGCTATTCCTGTAGCACCAGTTATTCCAGCTATTATTGCTGGAATTAAAGCGGCTAAAGGAAGAAAACCACCAGTCTTCATATGTTCTTTAACTTGTTCTTTTACATGTTTTCCAATAAAATATTTTTTACCGTTGATTACAACTGATTTATTTTTATTTGAATTTATTAATTCTTGTAGGGATTGCTCCAAAGATTCTTCTGAGGGTGATTCTCCTGTAAGTGATTTCTCCGAAGGTTTCCATGTTGTCATTTTATAATAAACAAAATGGATATTTGGAAACCAATTTTAAATAGACATAAGAGTAAATTTAATAATAAAGTATTTCCTGATAATTTTAGATTATTAATTGTTGGTTCTTCTGGATGTGGAAAGAATGTACTTCTTTTGAGGATGTTGCTTGAAGATGATTTTTTAGATTATAATAATTTAATCTTTTATTCTACAACCATAAATCAACCAGAATTACAACTTTTGAAATGTGGATTTGAAAATAAATTAACTAAAAAAGCAATAATTGATATTTTTAAAAATCAACATAGATGTCCTGAAGAAGTTTTTCAACCTTGTGATATGGTTGATTGGTATAAGGAAAAGATTTTAGAATCAGATATTAGTAATAAAAATGATTATATTTGTGAAGAGGCAATTCAAGTTTTATTCTCTAATAAACCTGAAGATGTTTTACATTGTGATTTACTTCCTAAAGATAAAAAGAATCTAGTCATATTTGATGATGTTGTCAACATGAAAAATCAAGAGATTCAAAAGAGTTACTTTACAAGAGGAAGACATAATAATTGTAATGTTATTTATATATCTCAAACTTATTATGCTTTAGATAAAAACTCTATAAGAAATAATTCCAATTGTTTTATATTTTTTAAATTAGATCGCCGTGATAAGAATATGATTTATAATGATTTATTTTCAAATGTTGAACCTGATAAGAATATGTTTGATATGTTTGTTGATAATCATTGGAAAGAAAAATATAATTATATTTATTTGGATAGAGAAGAAGCTGAAATATGGAAAAGTTTGTTTTAGGGCTTGTCGACTTAAAAATCTGTTTTCTGTAGTTCATTATTATAAAATCTACCTAATATTTTTTCATTATTTAAATCAATGATGCTATATGTTATTGGAGTTGTATAATGTATTTTATTTATAATAAAATTTCATTTGTCCATTTTGCTGTGAATCCTTTTTCAAATTTATTTTTATATTTAAATATTCTTACTCGGTCACCAATTTTAAACTTTGGTTTTATAGGGGTTGTATCAACAATAACATCATTTTCAATATTTACCACTTTAATGGTTTCAGGCTTCATGGAAGCATTTAAAGGTGTTAATTTTATAGAACTATGTACATCATTATTATATTCATTTACAATCTTTTGTAACAATTCATTATTCCATTTTTGTTTTCCAATAGCAGTAAAATATTTCCACATTTTATTTTTTAATGTTCTATTTAATCTTTCAACTACGACTGCTTTTCCTTCGTTTTCTGTTGAATATAATTTAATATCATTTTCATTTAAAAACTTTGTAAAAACTTTTGTTATAAAATTCTGTTCCTTTATCACACCATAAATATTTTGGAATTCTTTGATGTTGTTCAAATATATTTTCAAATGCTTCTGTAATAGAATATCCTGTTTTATTTTCTAAACATCTTGCAAAAGCAAATCTTGTATATAAATCTATTACTGTTAAAATTATTTTATATTTTTCAGGGTCTGATGATTTGGTTGGCATAAAGACTAAATCTGCAGACCATGTTTGATCTTTTTCATGTACTTGAACTTTTAAATATTTTTTATTTTTTCTAAATTCATGGTGTAATTCATTAGCATATTT
This sequence comes from Schmidtea polychroa, assembly GCA_959609185.1. NCBI lineage: Eukaryota > Metazoa > Platyhelminthes > Tricladida > Dugesiidae > Schmidtea > Schmidtea polychroa. The sequence goes on from CAUHTR010003228.1 coordinate 6,538, forward strand.
TATTTCTGTTTCTGTTGGGGTTTTTAAACTAGTCTTGGATCTTTCAATGTCTGCTTGTTCGATAATCTTTTTATTAGCAACATCTTTTGCTTTCCTAGGAAGTCCTGCGCCTATGAAAATCTTACCTTTCATTGCTAATTTAACTAGGGCTCTTTGAATCTTTTCTTGGGTTGATGGATTTTGGATACTATTTAAATCATGTATTAAATTCACATCTGCAACATGTCTATCTCTAAGATCTTCTGAATTGTAAGCAATATCATGTTTTAAAGCTGCTTGATCAATTCTATTTATTGGTTCTTCTCCTTGTTTAGGATTATTATTTTCATCTAATCTAATATCTAATCTTGTTCCTGGCCCAGTATAATTGTGTTTAAATAAATGTCTTTCACCTGGATATTTTTCTGTAGTAAAAGGTTTTAATATTGAAGACATTACTTTTGAAGATTGTAGATCTCCACCCGTAATATCAACTCTCTGATGTTTTTTAGTTTTTAAATGTCTTGCTTTATGTTGTTTTGTAACTTGACAATTACAAGTTTCGCATCTCCAATAGGGTTTATTTAAAGACATTTTAAAATTTTAAAATATCAGGGATTATTAGTTAAATTCTTATCAAGAATCTCCCCTAACATTTTCAATAATTGAAATCTTTCCACCATATAATTTCATTTCTATTTTCTTTTCTTCTAATATTAATGTATATACTTTGGCTTTAAAATTAGAATCCTTTGTTATATGAAGTGTAACATCAACATTATTTATTGCAAGTAGATCATCTTGATCTGAAACATTTATACAAAATATAGAATATAAATTTTTGAAATCTTCTAAACTTAATTGCGGTTCAACTTTGAAATCATAACATGTTTCAATATAATTTAGATATGGGAATATGTTTTCATTATTTTCAATATTAAATTCCATTCTATTTATTGGATAATAAGAACTATTTAATTGAATTTGAATTGTTTTTAAATTATCATTTCCAATCTTTTGAATAAATAGATTGTTAATTTTTTGAAATGATGAATCTGTTTCTTTGAATCCGATTAAAATATATCTTGGTCTGTATGCTAAATTTGCAATCTTTATAGAATAAGTTGAACCCTCTGTCATACTAAATTCGCTACAGATTCTATTTAAATAATTTACATTTATAGATTTGTTGGAATTTAATCTTTCAAGGAGTTTGATTTCAGAATGTGGATTTAATGTCCATTCAGGTATATGTAATTCAAGTGTTGATAGTTTTAATTTAGCTTTTGTATCTGCAGCTCCATAGAATAATCTTTTATCTCCTTCTACTCTATTACAGATGAGTTCTATAAAAACATTATGAAGTATGCGATTATAGTTTTGAAGGAATCCGAACAAGTGTTTTAATTCAAAATAACCTTCAAATTTTTTAGATTTATAAAGTTCAGCTCTTTTATGGTAACCATGGTTTACATCTAAACCATCTTTATCTAAATCCCCTTTATTAGTGTCAGGAATCCAACCTGTTAATTCACCATATTCGTTTTTATAATCACAACCAGTCAAAATAAAATTTAACATTGTAGAATATACTCCTGGATGTAAAACAGTTTCAATTTCTGATGATCCTAGTTTTAATCTCATGTTGGAGAATAAATTTGGAAAGAAATTATTTTCTAGGGTTATATCTTTGTTTGCTTCAATTTCTAATTCAATTTTATAATATAATTTGGCATTACAAATATCTATTGGGTTTGATGTTTGAAGAGATTGAAAAACTATATCACCCCTACGATTTAAGTTTGCAATAGATCCTGAAGTTGGTGAGATTTTTAAAATATCATTTTTTTTAATTTCGTGAGTAAATTCTTTATTATAATCAAGATTTAATTTATTTTTTTCTTGAATTTTGAGATTTATATTATTCATTTTTATATATTAAAAAATCAATAAAACTAAAACCCTATAAAAATATATTTATTAAAAATGAATGAAAGAATGGAAAATGAATTGAATGAAGTTAAGTATCAAAGAATAAAAAGAAGGAAGGGACAAGCAGAAGAAAATCCATTAGAATCTATTAAGGAATTAATGATAGAAAATGAAAAGTATAGACATTTTTATATAAATGCTGTAAAAGTTGCTGATAAAAGACTAGATAAAATTAAAGAATTAAAGGAAAGAATTAAAGAACTTGAATCATTTATTTAAATTTTTAGTTTTTTATATATTTATTAATTCAGAATGCCAAACTGGCGGCTTATAATTGCCAAGCCGGCGACATGTCAAAACAATAATGATAAGTAGTGGATATAAGACCCACGCCTGCCACACCTTCATGCGATTATGCGTTACCATTTTTTTCTCCATTTTTCCCCATATTTTGAGGGTTTTATGGAGAAAAGCTTTGGGTATTTGTTTTTGAAAAAAATGAAAAAAATGAATAAAATTGAAAGGTAAAGAGGTCTTTTTACTATAAAATATAGGGATTGGTAGACCTTAAATCATGGTAGGTGTGCAGGCGTGGGTCTTATATCCACTACTATTGACAGGCGTTTATCAGAATGGATAAATGAATTAGAGAAAGTGGGTGCAATTTTAAATGACGATTTATTGACTAATAAAGCATTAAAAATTGCCAACGATCTGAAAATAACAGAATTCAAAGCATCAAAAGGTTGGCTAAGAAAATTTGAAGCACGTCACAGTTTGAAACTCAGAAGATTACATGGAGAATCATATGGTCAGGTTTCATCTGATTATAACAATTTTCTCGATTTCCTTTCAAAAAAAATTAGTGAATATGGTAAAGAAAATGTTTACAATGCAGATGAAACGGGTCTTTTTTATAAATTAATTCCATCGAAAACAGTGTGTAAAAACATCCGAACAGGTTTTAAATTATTGAAAGATCGAATTTCACTGCTATTCTGTGTCAACATGACTGGCACCCACAAACACCAGCCTTTAGTCATTGGAAGATTTGAGAAACCTCATTGTTTCAAAAACTTTGATCCTTCATTTTTTGTAAATTATAAACATTCTATCAGATCCTGGATGACAGCTAAAATTTTTAACAACTGGCTTTTAGAATGGGATTTCAAATTAGGAAAAATATCTAAAAAGGTTTTATTGATAATTGACAATTGTCCTGCTCATAGAATAGACGTTGAATTAAAATCGATAGAGGTTATTTTTTTACCTCCTAATGCAACTGCTAAAATTCAACCATTGGATCAAGGTATAATTAAATCTTTTAAAACTCTGTTCTTATCTAAAAAGTTATGTGACATTATAGAAAAAGTCGAAAGTGGAGTGGACACTTTTAATGCCTATAAAAAGCTATCCATCAAAGATGCTATACTTTTTATTTATTTTTCATGGAAGGAAGTTACCGAAATGTGTATCATCAATTGTTTTAGACATGCAAATTGGTACATGTCAGAGATAAATGAAAATTCAAGTTTAGCTGAGGATTGTCATATTGAAAATTACGATGAGTTCATTTCCATAGCTAATGTAACTGATCCTATAGGGGAAGATGAGTTTCTTCAAATAGAATTTAATGAAAATGATGTCTTATTAGAAACAATAAACAATTTTGAGGAGGGTAATATTACAAGTGTCTGTGCTGATAAAGATGAGGTTGATGATTTAGCGGAAGATAAAGACACTGGTAATCCAAAAAATATCACTAAAAAAGAAGCTTTTCAAGTAATCAAAGATTTTTTCAATCAACCAGGAAAATTTGACGTTAATGGTGTTATTGGATTAAATGAAATAAGCAAGGCCTTAAAAAAGGACGAAAAATGCAATTTAAGAAATTGGGTGATTAGAAAATAAATATTGCACAGTTAACACTTATTTTTTAAAAATGTACATAATTATTTCATAACAATCACGCATTTTTTGTAAAAATAAAATACGTTATTCATAAAATCGATTGGTTTTTCCCAGATGAATAAATAAAGCAATTGATATTATTAAATAAACTTTTGAATTTTGATTCGATTTTGTTATCTCAACATTTTTAAAAATGTTTTTTCGGATTCTAATATCCGCTATTTTCTAATATCCGCCACGTTTTTTCGAAGTCCCATTTTTGGCGGATGTGAGAGACTTCACTGTATGTGCAAATATAAAATATGAAATATGAATTTATTAAAAAGAGCTTGAAGACTATAAATCAGTAATATATCGATGTTTTTGATATTCACGAATTTTCGGCACAGCCTTTTTCAAGTTAATTGAAAAAAAAGTTCTTATATTAATTCTTTATTGTTTGTATAATATTTGTTTATAAAATTGACATAAATGTGTAAATCAGTTTTACTCTCTCATTTATTTTATTATATATGTATTATATATGCATAAATTTGAAATAGTAATAGGTATTTTTGGTACATTGAAAATTAGTCAAATATATTCTAGCATTTTAAGATTTTATTATTTAGTAGTCGTCTTGTTGATAATGTGGAATAATTGAAGTACCACCTAGTTATTATTTTAGAAATTTAAAATTGCCCATTGCATAAAAAATTGTACATAAAAAATTCCTGAGATAATTTAATGAAACTTAGCTATAATTTAATTCAAATTATTAAAACAAAAATAGGTTTATTAAAACAATTTTTGCGAACAAATTTTCTTGAACTAACCGAATATTTATGATAAAATATATATATATTATATTTTAAATAAAACATCGTTCAAGTGAATCTCATGTCCACATTCTATATGAAATTTAGTTAAAATATTTTTATTTTCAAATTCAAATTAAACATTTACTTTTTATTATTTGTCGACTTTTCTGATTTTTCATATATTTATTCAAGGCATCTTCGGCAATCGTTTTGGAAATCTCAGTTGTTTTTTCATAGAATGTTTCCGATATTTCTTTTTGCAAATGAGCTTGTATTTTATCAGCTTCGTCATCAATCATATTCTTAATGAAGCAAGTGAATTCGGGTTTAGATTTGTCTAGGTCATCCTTTAAATTATTCATCTGTTTATCGCAGAGGCATTCAGTTCTTTGCGACATTTTGTCGTGGACACGTAATTCATCATCAAGTAGCTTTTCAACATCTAGATAATTAAATTTTTATACTTTCATTTGTAAAGGTAATGTATATATATAAATAATATATGTTTAAGATGTTATGAGTGTGAATTTGCAATAAATAATGACGTCATTATATAGAGAAATAAATTCCATCTATACATATACCTGTTTGCACTGAATAAACGCATCTATAATATGAGTTGGTGTGTACAACCCATATTATAGATGCGTCATAATTTGTGATGGAATGTATTCAGTTTCAGATGGATTTTCAAACAATTTCAATGTAATCATTATGTATTTCTGATGAAATAGTTTATTTATGATTAACTATTTTAGCCATTTTAGAAATGGCTTTCAAGTAATTTTTTTTATTTAAAGTAAATTTTAAGACTTGAATATTGATCCATATAGATATGAGATCATTATTCAAGCTCTTAAATATTATTTTTTATCAACAATTTTATTATAAATTATAATTAAATTTCAAGGTTTTTAGGATTTTTATGAAATTTTATGAAGTTATTTGGAATTATTTCGATATAATGTAAGTCATATATATTTTTAACTATAAATAAATAAAGTAATTAGTCGAATTTTGTCATGTTCTATTAAAAAAAACTAATATTAAATTTATTAAAAATTGAAGATAAATCTTACGAAATAATGTCTTTATTATCTATACAACTCAAAGTTGAGTTCTCGGAATTTTCGTCAAAATTTTATCGGTCATTTTTTTCTAAAAATGTCTGTAAATGATTTATTATAGTGTGTTTATTCATTACAACGATTCTAAATATCGAAAATTTGCATGCATTTTTTACTATGTGTTGTGTTTTTGTGTGTCAGTTTATATTTTCTACCACTTTCTTACTTTCTATATTAAATGCGTTTATATATTGCAACGTTAAAAATCAACACACATGTAAGTTTTTTATATAATATACACGTATTGATTTTATTTTTACATTATAGGATGCGTTTATTCAGTGCACACGGGTGGAAATATCTCTAGTTGTTTAAAAGGGTTTGTAAATTCAAAAATGGTATACTAAAATCAAATTTCAAATTTTCGATTACGCCATTGTGTCTTTAAATAGAGAATTTAATTTCAAACAATAGTCTTTGAAATTCTTAAAAAAATTAGAATTTATCAGCGTAATCAACAATTTAAGCTAAATATTTAATATTATGTACTCGACGATTAAACCAAAAAATGAAATATTGCATAATCGATGAACAAAACAAAATTAAATTGTTACATAATGGACGAAATAAGTTATTGTGTATTCATTGATTAAAACAAAATTTAAAAAATGATTTATGGGCGATGTTTTCAAAAAACATTTTGTGTGAGTCGAGGATTCCAATAGGATCTGAAGTGCACATATCTACTTCTGATTATTCTAAATTTGTCAATACTTAAAATAATTAGAGACAACCATGTAAAATTACGATTTTCTATTCTTTTTTCTCTATAAATAAAGCATACTGGTCTCTGAATATTTTTCAAATTTATTTTTTGCATTTTATGACTTGTTTGTGTGTTTGTTTTATTACAGGAATTACGTATGTTTATGTTTCATTTATTGTTCTACTCTATCTTGAAATCTATAATAAACTGGTAAATGTAACTGTTAATGAATTTTCAACTCACAGATATGTATGTTTCTTATTATATAAATCAGTGTTGTCCAAATAGTGGTCTGTAGTACAGATTTGTGCGGCTCTCGCCTAGCTTATAATTTGTACAGGAATTTTTTATTCTCAATATTGAAAATAAATTTTAAATTGAAAAAAGGAAAAGTAAAGCGTATAACAATATTTTCTGGTGAAACGAGACTCCTGGCGCGTCACAATACAGTCTAGTAAAAGTAATATTACAAAGCGGTGTAATATTAATTTGGAATGAGCTTAGATGTGAGTCGCATTTTGTTGGGTTTTCAAAACAAAGCTTAGTATTTTGATGAATATGAATCTATGGATGAATTTCACTACATCTTGGCCGTATATGATTCTATAATAAAACTGAAAAACGCAAATCTTGACATTTACAATTGAATTTAAATTTGTTTTTATTTTATATTTTGTTTTTATTGCTTGTCATATTTCAGTTTTATTATTTATTATTCAGATTTTTTATTGAATTTATGTAATGCAGGATTGAATATTTAATTATAAACCAATATTATATCGAATTCAGGTAGGAAACTGACATGTATGTGGTTAGTTCAAACATTAAAAATAATAATTCATCTTGTTTTAAGATTATATTTAACCATCTAAAAAGTAATTATTAAAATATTTGAATAAAGGAAATTTTTATATAACAAAGAATCTATAATTTTTATAAAAACTTTTCGGAAACCAGTTTGAAGACCACTGAGGTAAGAAATCACTACAAATCATACACTGATCCCACTTACCAGTCTTTAGAGTTTCTGAGATTTTCTCTGATTTTTGAGGAAATTTTTCCAATGAATTAATTTTTGATTTAATTTTATCTTGACTTATTTTTAATAAATCCAAATCTTCTTGAATCTTATTGAGGGTCTGAAATGCTGAATCTGATTCTTTGTTTTGATTATCACTTAGAAGAGACTCGAGTGATTCTATCTAAACATATTTATTATCAATTATAAAAGCCGAGGTATGCATAGGGGGTTTTTAAGAAATAAAGGTTTTAATTATTTAAGAGGGTTATGCATGTGTTTTATATACAAACTGCTAATTAACCTAGCATCGCTCAAAATTCAAAAAAGTGTGTAATAAGAATTAAAAATTAAAAATATTTAAAAATTGTTTAAATGATGCCATTTTAGTTAGCAATTTTTAGCACATGCTTTGTGGATAAGAGATTAAAAATTGCGAAATAATTTGATTTTCTGGGCACTTGAGTTTGAAAATCGAGTTTAAATTGTTTTTTGGAATTCAATTCTGAAATCGTATGCAAGTTGAAAACTCTAGAAATTATTAAGTTCAAATTCAAAAATAGACAGCTTGCACATTTTTTTGTTATCGCCGAAAAACACTATATTAAAAGGCTTATAATTATTGGAACAAAGCTTCCATAGTTATGAAATTTTCTATGGTACAGTTTGAAACAGAAAAATGAAGTTATAACGACATTTTGATTGATTGGATACCTTAGTTACTAAAAATAGACCATCAATTTGTTTGCTTTTTTCTATGCGTTGATTTCCTTTATTATTAATTAAAATTTAGTTTGGATTCGTGATTAATTTTATTAACTTTAATTTTCTCAAATTAATTTTTGAATTTATATTGAGTTTCTAGTCAGATTTTTGTTGAGATTCGTTGAGCATGGATCTTTGAAAATTTCCATTTTATTTCAAAATTTAATAAAATCCAGAAACGAAAATTATCGTTAAACAATTCTCGCTCCAAAAACGAACTGACTAAAAACCAAAAAATATTTATTTTGTTGATCCAATTTCTTCAAATTTTTTTTAGTTGACCTAGGTTTTGTATTAAAAGTAATTCTATCAAAATCAGTGAAATTTGATTGTAAATTGAACCTGTGTCTAGGACAGTGGTTCTCAAATTTTTTTGATCACGACCCAAATTTTTGACATTTCATGCCAAAAATTTTATTGCGACCCACATGACAAAGATTAATTTTAAAATAAATGTTTATTTAATGAGAATAACTCTATTTAACTCTAGTTATTCTAGTCATCGCGACCCACCAAAAATTCTTTCGCGACCCATAGTTTGAGAAACACTGGTCTAGGACACACATACCTTTGAGAAATATATATTAGATAATTATAGGAGGTTACATGATATAAAATAAAATATCGCATTGCAATCACAAATCATTTTTGAAGTATCAATTTTATTTAACTTTAACAATGTAATTAGTTACTTTCAGAGACATAAACTTGTGATCGGGAATAAGTAGTATTCCATCATGTTTGAATATGTGATCAACATTTTGAATGTTAAATTTTAAAACTTATAAGCTATTCTGAATTCGTAAAATCAGAGAAGGGCATATGTAGTGCGCGTTAGCCACAGAACTTTCACTATTAATTGAATTCATTTAAAATCAAGATTTCGAATACAACATTTTATTATTTAATAACAATAGTATTTAAATTAATCAAATCATATATTGTTTGAGGAGTTTCTATAAAAATAATTAATGCATAAGTAAGGATTTCAACATACAGGAAACATACAATAATAATTTAATTTATATTTTAGAACACCCAAGAGTGTTAGTAATAATTAGTATAAAATCACTACTTTCCAAACCAATAGGTATTGGAATTCAAATATTTCTCCCAGAGTACAGGTAGGGTCTCAAATACACCATTGTAAAATGAGAAGGAAGGTAACAGGACAATTACCCCCCGGACAATTCCCCCCGGACGATTACCCCCGGACAAAAAACCCCCAGGACAATAACCCCCCGTGCTAAAAAAATATAGATTAAAATATTTATTATAATTGTTAAAAAAAACATATTTTTATAAAAAAACAATATAAAAAACCAAAAAATATTAAATTTGAATATAAATTTAATTAAAAGGATAAATTATACGCTATTCCACGTAGATAGTCTATAATGCTGCGATCACGGTAGCTACGGACTATTGAAAGTATTCTTATATTTGCATCTGCATACTTCTTTCTCGACGTCTGGGATGAATGACCGGCCAGCATTTGAGCACAGTGCAATTGTTGCAGAGCTTGTTCTCTTTGGATAAATGAAATAAATTTCCAAATGGTAGGATGGTAACTTCCTACGTTGAACTGAAAACTTCTATGCCATCCTTCCACTGCATTATTAGTTTTTGGTAATTCATATCCGGCTCTTTGGTGCATATTCCACATGTCTATGTTATAAGTGGATTGACGTCGTCCAAGCCGTTGTGGTCTGCCTATATAAAAATCTTCAAAATAATCTGCAATTGGTAAAACGTTCGCAGGAAGCAATTCGGCCAATGCTTCAAAAGCGCCGACTACATCTTCTGGAGGGACAAATGCTAGTGCTGGAATCATCCGTATTTTTAATGCGAATTCAGATTCTTCCTGGTAACGCTGTTGAAGACCGTTTTCTTGAATCTTGCGGTAGATGTTCTGGCTTAGATGAAAGAAACATCCTTTTATTTGGCTGTCAGGAAATACTGTCTTCAAACTATTTATAACTGCCAATTCAAAATCAACCATAATGCTTCTGGGCTTCAAGTTGACATTAAGAATACTTAATTGTTGAAAAAGTTCTTTATACGTATCTTGTCTTTTGTTCTGCAGTAATGCGTAAACACAAGAAATACATCGCCCATTAGCTAATGCGTGAACTGCATATAGCTGCGGAAAAAGCATAGGAGCTGTTTTAAAAGTTCCATCCATAAACCAGTGAAATGTTGATTCCAAAAGTTTTAAATTGTTATCTGTTCCAAATATCAACATTCTATTATTACTATCTGTACCAGAATCAAACAGAAGAAAATTCTGGCCATCAGTTGTTACTTTATAACGTTCAGGAATTACGATTGCGTCAACATTCAGTGGCACTGGTAAAGGGTTGTTGACAACTTAACTGATTTCAGCACTTCCTTTTGTGCTGGATCTGGACCATGAGAATGGTCATTAAAGCGCCCCACAATATCTTCACCACGAACTTTAATTTTTGCTTTGCACTCAGCCTTGTTACGCCTTTTTTCACATTCAAATGAGACAACCCCATTAGCCAAATTTTTCTGCTTCACATATATATAACCTTCGAAAACTACTTTTTCCGCTCCTCTATTTGATTTCAGAAATTCCATATTTAATTTTAATCGATGGTCTATAATATTGAATATTTATTTTTTTTTAAAAATCACTCTAAGTCACCAATTATCCACTCGAAATAGTATGTTATGAGTATTTTATTTATTTAAATGTCCGGGGGTAAATGTCCTAGAAGCGGTTATTATCCGGGGGTTATTGTCCTGGGGGGTTATTGTCCTGGGGGGTTTTTTGTCCGGGGGTAATTGTCCGGGGGTAATCGTCCGGGGGGAATTGTCCGGGGGGTAAATGTCCTAGAAGCGAGAAGGAAACCCTTCAAAATGTCCTCGACGACCTCCTATAAACTATCTGCATCCATGGATATTGTGGATAAGGAATGACCTGAAATCTAGCCACTCTAATTTTAGCTTGAGCAACTTAACTAGTGTACACCAGGACATTGTCATGCTGAAGCCAGTGAGGAAGTCTCAGAAATTTTCGAGTCAATCTACGAACTTTCTCACTGAGATGGCCATAGTATTGATTATTTTCTCTTCTTCAACAAATTTGGTTACTCTATTGTAATTCCAAAACACGGTGAGCGTGAGCTCAGAGGATGTGGGGTTCCAGAACGGACCTTACAAACAAATTTTCCTTCTTTAGGTCTCCACCATGCCAACAACTCGAGGCTCGATTCAGGCACATGAAGACTTATAGGTGTCATTAACAATGATAAGATTCTGTAAAATCTAGTTAAATTCGAAGAAAAACAGTAATATTTTAGAAGTATTTCGGAATTCCCAACTTTGTTTCTAGGATAATCTCCCTCGTATTGGCCAGAAACAATTCCTCTTTATAAACTAGAAAACCCTTTAGACTAAGTAATTAAGTTTTTTTAAATTCTATGAGTAATGATATTACATTAGAGGCCAAGGACCAAATGTGAAGCAGTTCAGAGTATATTGCGTAATTCAATACAATGTGTTAGTTATTACTAGGGCAACCCAAAAGTTGCAAAAAAAAGTTGCAAAAAAACTTAAAAAGTTGCAAAAGTTGCAATAAAAGCTGACTATAAAATAATATTAAATTTTTTATTATTTACTACAAAATATAAATATAAAATCATTAACGTAGAATTCCTTTGTAAACGGGAAAACAAGCAAAAATTCTTGATAATTCTTTGGTCTAATGTTTCGGATCAAATTGTTTTTATTCATCAACTGAATTGAAATAGCAGATAAAGTAATACGGAATATTATTTCCGTTATAATTCCTGTCCTCTCTTAACATTCTTTTCAGCATTGAAAAGCTCCTTTCCACGTCAATTGACGTTGGCTGGCAATTTTTTAACTGAGAATATGTTGCTGGCGAAATTTTGTCGTTAGACAACTCCAAAATGTTGTTTAAGTCGTTTTTAAACATTCTTTCCTGAATATAAGATTTCAAATTACAAGGGTCGTCTTTGAAGTCGAATTCATTTATTCTTTTAAATGCACTTTCAATTGAATGTTTTGAATCTTCAAGCTCATCAGCCAATACAACTAACCCCCTGTAACAATTAAATATTTCTTCCAACTCTTTTGTTATCGTTTCTTTAAAAATAGCCGTTTTCGCATTTTCGATCAATATTCCCTTTTGAGTTATTTCCTTGAAATGTAATTTTATTTCTGGCAGTATTTTAGAATAAATTAATGCAGCGCCAAGCCAACTTGACCATCGTGTTACAATAACATCTGGAATATTGCCTGCCTTAGAAAGAATTCTTTTATTTTCTTTATTTTTTGCCGTTATTGACTTAATCGCAGAAATCATATTATCAGCATCTTTGTAGTGAATTTTTAACCGCATTGCACAATTATGAATTAGGTGCGCAATACATTTAATTGAGAAAAGGTTTGGATGCACGATTTTTAAATGATCGGCTGCTTTTCGCATGTAGCTAGCATCGTCGCTTAACAGCAAAAATTGTTTACTTTCAATTTCAAGAATATCAAATGTTTCATTTATAATGTTGACTACAATTTGGTGGGTTATCGGAGCTTTCAGGTGTATTAAATTGGCCACGTAAACAACTTTAGGAGATTCGATTGTTCCTATTAATACCATGGCGTATTTTTCTAAGTTGATTGAAGTTTCATCCACAACAAGAAATATTTCTTTGTTTTTGACATAATCTTTCAATTTATTCAAAACTGCTGGGTATGTATTTTGAATAATGTATCTTCGCATACTCGATTCAGATGGAAGTGGATAGGTCATGAAATTAAAGAGCCTTTTGAGACTATTATTTCGTAGTTTGTGAAGCGGCAGGTCGATTGATATTAACGCGGTTGTTAATATTTCAAGAAATTCGCTCTTCTTCAAGCTTATAAAGTCTTGTTTAGCGGGTTCTTCGCTATTTAATTGGGATAATAAGGTGGAATGCTTAAAACTTCTTCGGTGTTTTTCAATCGTATATTTTCTTTTGTGGTCGACTGTTTTAGAACACAGATTGCAGTACAACTGATCGTTTGGGGCCATTACAAACTCCTTATTGTATAATGCACAGTATTTTCTAATGTTCGAATTATTTTTCATGGTAAAAAAAATTAAAAATCTATATATGAATATATAATTTTTAAATCAAAAAATCTATATATGAATATACAATTTTTAAATCAAAAAATTTCCAAAAAAAGTCAAAAGTTGCAAAAGTTGCAAAAAGTTGCAAAAAGTTGCAATGGGTTGCCCTAGTTATTACACAATATACATTACTATTTAAGAGTGATCACTCTGGTTTAATGATAATAAAATCTTTAGATGGAACCAATTGTTGTAACTGGCGACCACGCCGAAAATGTTCACACAATGACGACTCGAGGAGAAGGGAAAAAGTCTGCAAGAGACGCGCTACCGAAACGTGCGCAAAAACTCTTGGATATGGAGATTAGAAGATACGACGGCAGATGTACCAAGGAAGCTGAAAAATGGATACAGACAATTGATGATTGGATCGCTAGAAATGATTTGAAGAGGACCGAAGCATTCGATTTTCTCCTTTGTGATGAAGCGGCTACACTGGGGAAAAATTTCAAAACAGAAAAAACAACAGATAAAGCAGCTAATGAATGGTTTTCCGAAACATTTACAATTAAATTGACTATTATAGACAAAATTAAAGAACTTGCTGCAATTAGACAAGAGGAAAATGAGAGATATGCAACCTTCGAAATCAGTGTATTGAAATTAGTGAGTGAAGTTATTAATTCAGGAATGAGGGTAGAGGAGATTGCCAATGAAATTATAACTGGACGCGTCAGAGACAGAAGATTAAAGGATGCTCTAACAATGAAACCATCGATGACAGCAGAAGAACGAAATCAATTGGCCAAAATTTACGAAAAAGTGGAATCAAAAGAAAAGACGGAAGAAATTATGGTAATAAAGAAGAGTAGTTACGCGGAAGCAACAAGGAGAAGAAATTCAGAAACTTTTACAAGAGAAACAAATGGATGTAACACCAATGTATTAAGAAGCCAAGGAAATTACAGAAGAGAGAATTTACCAGATAATTCGTATAACAGAAATAACGAAATGAATCACACAGTCGAACGGAATGTGCAGAGAAGGACACCAACGGTTTCGCTTAAACACATTGCCAAGAGATTATACAATCGATCTAGAGGCCTTCCTGGTCCAAGAAACGGCGAATTACAGTCAGGCCAATGTTTTTGCTGTGGCGAATATGGGCACAGAAGATATGAATGTCCACTAAAAGATAAATGTTTGATATGTGGTAAGGGAGGGCATAATTTTCGTGATTGTTATTTATTAAGAAGGAAAGAACAACAGAACTATGAGAACAAGAAAATGATAGCTTGTGTGCATGACGAAGAAAACGGAAGAATTACTCGGATGATGCAGAAACAAGAGAATCAATTGATGATTATGCAATTCATGATGTGGAAACTGAAAAAAACACGAGGAACTCTATTGCATACATTTCGTCAATGGGGTTGTAAAGGAAGAAAATCGGAATGACAGAACAGAGAGAATGAAGTATGCGACGTCAGATGGAGAGAATGGAGCAAGATGATGATAAATGATGTTGAGATTGAGATGTTGTGGGATTCTGGAGCTTCAATTACAGTGATGAATGAGGAAACATGGCATAAAATTGGCAGTCCACGTTTAAGCAGCAGTGAAATCGAAATATGTGAAGTTTTTTCCAAGAACTCAAAAACCACAGGGATGTACAGAAGTAAATGTTTATTGGCACAATAAGATGAGGACTATCAAATAATTGTTATTAAAATATATTTCCAGGTTTTATTTGGTGGGATAGATACTTTGAAAGCATTTGGAGTGCAGTTGATGGAAATTAACAATATCGAATCCGAAACAAAGATTAGCAATTATACTGATGACGAGAGAAGACAAAAAGCAAAAAGGAATTGGGAAGAAATGAATTGCCAACAATTAACAAATTATTAGATGAATTCGGCTCAATATTTATGCAGCCAGATTTTAATTTAGGATCACAAGAATCGATAGAGCACGAAATTAATACATCTGGGAACTCCAACAATGCAATTTCCAAGACGACAACCCGATGCATCTAGAACAGAAATTGACGTATATCAAAAGAGTAACAAAGCTGGAGTTATAAGACGCTGTAAAAGTCCATGGTAGCTCCCCATTGGTTTGGGTAGGAAAGAAAGACGCTCAATAAGAATGGCGTAGATTATCGAGAGGTGATAAGATGACAGAAAGAGAATCTTTTCCTATGCTCAACATATCTCAATGACTCGATACCTATCAGGATCTAAATTCTTTTCTTCTTTAGATCTTGACATAGCATACTATCAGGTCGCATTAGCAGAAGAGAAGCCACAGAAAAAAAACGGATTTTAGTTCCAAAGAAGGTCAGGTTTTTCAATCGACTTCCATTTGGGATTATCAACGGCTCCAAGCAACATTTCAGCGATTATGCAACACGATTTAGCAGGGTATATTGTGTAATGGAGCAATTGTATTTAGACGATCTTCTGGTTATGCAAGGATCATTATAGAACATGAGAGCGATTGCGAGAAGTTTTCATAGAATAAAAAAAAAAACAGGACTAAGAATAATCCGGAGAAGTGCGAGAACGAAATTTACAAAACCAAATTAAAATTCCTTGGCCACACATCAGTTGAAGTATGGGAATCAGACAAATTCAGAGAGAAGATCAAGTCATTACAGAAGCGACGACGAAACCCACAGTGTGGCTAAACAATCTTCGATCTTTTTCTAGTTTGACAACTACTATAGACGATCTTGTCAAAGATTATGCTAAAAATAGCAGCATCCATACAGCAGCAGTCGTTCAAGTTGTGATAAAACAATCGAATGGTCAGAAATTGTGGAAAAACAGTTTTAAACAACTTAAAGAAGCCTTAAACCACAAGCACATATTCTTGTGATTTTCCTCGTATAGACCGTAAATTATTTTGGATTACTGATGCCAGTTGTGAAGCGATTGGAGCAGGGTTTGAGTCAAATAAAAGAAGACGGTCAGAAGTAGTTATCGCATACGGTTCAAGAAATCTGACGCCATAAAAAGGCGATACTGCGTAACAAGGAAAGAGTGTTGGATTGCATGAATATGTTTTAATTTAGACAGTATTTATACGGGAAAGAAATTCGTGGCTCAAACAGATCACCAAAGCTTTAGTATTATGAACACGAAATTAAAAAAAGCAATAACGTCCACAACAATTTCAGACAGGATGGCTAATCTATCGGAATATGATTTCAATTGAAATACGGAAAGGGAAAGGGAAGAAATGCAAACGCAGATGGCTATCAAGGATCGAGGGTAGTTTATGATGCACAGTGTCAGACAACACATGTACAACAATTAAACAAGAAATGTCAAGAGGTTAAATATTATCAATTTGATACAAAAAACACAGGACAAATGTTAGAAAAATTATGGAAGAACAGAAGAAAGATAAATTGTCACAGGAAGTGGAAGTGATGGAAATTTTAAGAATCAGATAGATTTCGGAAGGAACGTTTGTAAATAGTTTTTTATTCAGATATAAAGATCGATTAAAGATATCGGATAGATATGCTTGTATTGGAATCAGACAAAAATAGATCTAGTGATAATCCCAAAAGCTACCAATCAAACTAGTGATTAAAATACATGAAGATTTAGTCACGTTGGAATTAAGAAACTGTTCATTATTTGGAAGGGAATTTTTTTCTGGCCGAAAATGCAAAAGAAACGTTAAAGAGATAGTTAAAACGATGTGTCACATGTGCAAGACGGAAAATAGGCCAAGTGAAGGACACAGGAAATTTTAATTCCCACACGAAAGTTCTGCATTTCTAGACAGATTGTGATGGATGTTGATTTCATGGAGAGAACTTCAACGACAAAAAGTATGTTATCGTTATTATTGATAGGTTTTAGCAAATAGTAAGTTAAGGCAAACAGCAAACCCAAGATGGAAAAACTATTTTGAAGACGCTATGAACAATTGATTTTACAAATATGGAAAACCTACAAAGTATATTGACAGACAGAGGGCGAAATTTTGAAAGCAAAATATTTTAAGGAAAATTAGAACAACTTGGAATAGAGCAAGGAATTCGCCTCAGCCATATCAACATCAGTCCGAATGGCTTAGTTGGAAAGTGCGATCAGAACAAGAGAGATTTACTTGTGATACAGATGAAAGGGTGGCCTGTGCTGAAAAACAGTGGCAGAACTGCTGCTCGAATGAATTCAGTATAAATGACAACTTATAAAATTCTCCAAAAGATTCACCATTTGAGCATAGTATCATGGACGGAACATAACGTTACACGCTAATTCTAGAATCAACATACAAGTACACGATTATTTCGGAAAGAAGCACAAAAAGAATAACAAGCAAGCGCGCCAAAAGATGTGAAAACATTCGAAAAGACCAAAAGAATTAAACGAAATTTGTGAAGTGGGGGAGGAGTGGTCTAGTAAGACGAGAAACCACATAGAAAAACAAAAATGATATTCAATATGATGGTCCATATAAAAATTTCGTAGAGTTGTTTCAGATCATTCCAAGTTGAATTGCACTATCCAGATACCCGAACGCGGCACCGACGAATCGAATGGTTAAAGAGGATGGCATCAATCTTGTGAAGGGGGGGAGAGAGAGAGAGTAATGAATATTACATAGAGGCCAAGGACCAAATGTGAAGCAGTCAGAGTATATTGCGTATATCCAATACAATGTGTTAGTTAACACAATATACATTACTATTAAGAGTGATCACTCTGTGTTAATGATAAAAATCTTTAGATGGAACCAAATTGTGTAACTNATCTGTGTTAATGATAATAAATCTTTAAATGGAACCAATTGTTGTAACTCTCTCAAATGTTTGAAAGGTGAAGAAAATAGAAATAAAGGGCTAAAAATTGTGTGAGCAAGAAAATCAAAATTATTTAGATTGTTTATAACCAGATTCTGAAAAGACAATGGATATTATTTATAATTTAAATTCTGAAAATCATGATATTTTATTGCAAGAATCCTATAGATCTTCTTTCGAAAATTATGATGATTAAAGATGTATTTTATCTGATTTGACAGCAACACTTACCCATCGAAATGATTCAGTTAAAATTATGCAAAAAAAAATGATTTAAAAATGTTTAGTGGTTATTTTGCTAAATTCTTTTAGTTTTCTCTGTGTGTATTTGTTACACTGAACATTTTTATACTAAAAATATTTTCCGAGAATTATTATTAGTTTGAAGTTCGTAAGTGGGTTGTATGAATAATGTTGGGTTTTTGGTTAATTTAAGTCGGTTACCTCTGACTCCTCGTGTCCTTTAAATCAAAACAATAACGACCCAACGTATATTGAAATAACAAAATTCACAATCTTTTCTCACCACTTTAAAATCAATAATCAAAGTTACGTTTGACCGATTCTCAGCACGGCGTTGATGCTTTGTAAATAGATAATATTCACCTTTTATTTCTTTAGATTCTCTTGACCCACGTTTTCCTCCTTTTTCTGTTTGATTTGATTTGACATTTGCTTCCACGTATCTGCTTCGGCTGTCACCCATAATGGTCCAACGAACAAAGATAATTAATGGCCCGTCCGGCCTTTCTAGACGCACTAGCTTCTCCTTGCTCTTTTCCAATTAATCATTGTGTCAAGCTAATGGGCCCAAATCTTCCTTCTGTTTACTTTTCTTCTTGTTTACCCAGCTCGGGTTTCCTTCATCTCTCGGGTTCTCCATTGGCTCGGGTTTCCCATTAGCTCGGGTTTTCTATTAGCCAATTAATTAATTAATTAACGTTTTCTGTTTTTACACATTTGAATGCTTTTTGACCCTTCCTAACCATTTTCTGATAAATCCCTAACCATAATCTTGTTGACCATTAGCTAATCTAAACATGTCCCGTTTTCCCAATTCGATTTCGATGATTTTACAATTTATTGATTTTTCTCGGATTTCCAGATTCTTGCCTTTCGTAATTGCTTTTGGCATTTTCTAATACTGCTTCCATCGTACTTTCCCTTACTATGAATTCTGTGCATGATCACGCTTTTATTTGTCTTTTTTCTTCACTTACTTTTTATTTAAATTATCAACCTAAATTTCATTTAAAGTTATTTTAATTTACGGACCTCAACACTAACACACTCACTCAATCTCACTCCAAGAGTATATGTTCGATAAATGAAAACAACAACTGAACTTTTATAAAACTATTTATTTATATGAACTATAAATACAAAATATGAATTTAATTACAAAGTTAAAAAATAACAATAAAACGTATTTCCCCAAAATGTTGTCACTAATAAGTAGAAGACATATAATGGCTATACAAACCGTCCTAACATATTTCTAAGACGGAAAATACAGGATCCTAATTGATAAACAGCACCCCTCAACAATGCCAGGAAAAAGACTAGGGTTACCCGAAATTTACCGCGATCTATTACTACCCAGAAATTTGTAATAACGTTATCCTAGATTGCCCACCCTCTGTTATTTCAACAAAAACAAGCAAAACATGTTCCTAGAAAACTGATGCTTTTTTCCAAAGTTATGACGTACTATGAGCCTTGCTAGAACTGTTACAACTGATCAATAATTATTAATTATTACCAAAATATCATGTGGCCATCGGATTCATCAAAAGATCTTTTCCTCGCTGTTGAGTTTGAAAAATAAAAATTTTTTTTTCAGATCCATTTAAGCTGCGTCTTTCTGCTCTCTGGTTATAATAACAAGATCACATAGCCTAGTTTTGCCAATAAAGTTTCTCTTGTTGCACTTGGTAAGTTTCAGTTTGCTAAATGATCTATCAATACTAGCACCGTAACTGTGAAAGTAAAAAAACAATAGGAGAGCAGTAAATATTTCAAACATTTTCACATTTATTTCACTATGAGTTTAGTACATCACTAGCTTCATCTACATCAATATCTTTCTTTTGCATAATTTCAAATGCCTAGTAAATTTTATATATCACTGCCTCGTCACTTTAATCATTTCTCCCTTTTATTTCAACTAAATTTCGGTCAATGTTTATGATATATATCAATATAGCGAGTTTTTATGGCTGATAATCATTAGTCTTCCTGACTCACTAGTAAACGAAAACAGATCCTATCATTATCAGCTATTTCCAAAAAAACTAGTTGTGACCAAATAATGCTCAATAAGCAATTTGCAAAGATTTATATCCATATCGACTCGTTCAAATCCCATACATGTACAAGAGAATGGTCCTGCTTACCCAATGGTATGGTTACACCGTTTGATTCATCGGGATATAGGCTCCATTGGCATCTAGGTAAAAGAAGAACTATAATTCCAGCATGATTATTGTTAACTGACTTCTCGTGTTCATCAATTCATAAATCAGACATAAAATATCATTCAATTCAAGAAAATATCTCACAATTCCGATTTACTCTAATAAAATGCCAATTCTTTCCAATTTAGTTGTTACAATTCAGATTAGTTTCCTTAGAAGAATTACCTCCAATAACTTAAATGAACTCCAATATTCTCCTCTGCCTTCGTTTTCGTTTTGACTAACTTACCTAGCTTTGATTTCTTCGACAAAACTGTAATTCTAAATTAAATTTATTTTCTCCAACTCAATCTCGCACTTATCGAGCAGGGTAACTTCTTTCAATATTCTCCCCATCATCATTTATATAGGCATACAAGAAACTAATCTTTTATTTTTGAACATTTAAACAAAAACTAAGAATCAAGATTTTGATTTACGAACGCACTTCTTTCGATCACCTTCATCCTTACCTTCGCCCTCATCATGTTCGTCGCAAACCCTTCTCTTAGTTCGTTCTTTATACTCTTTGAAGATGAACTCGAACAATGGAGTTTCCCCATCACCCCAAGGAAAAGGCTAGTAAGTAATCATTAGAAATAAAAGATTTATTTTATAAATACTTTATTAATAATTTGCGTTTTTTTCAGAATTGATGTGTCAGCAGAACACATATGTTTCATGTGTTCCCTCTCTCGGGAAATTGTCAAAAATGCCACTAAAGATACCACTGGAAAGGTTAGCAAGGTTAGATAATACCACAACACTCCCGATTCTAGAACCGAAAATTAAAATGAATAAATTAATTAATTTCCTAAAACTTTGGTGGTCATGTTCTTTATGACTGTAAAATGGCAGAGAAGAAAACCTTTTGGAACTTTTCAGTAAATTTCTTTGCAATAATTGAAATCGTAAATGTCCTTTAAGCATTGAATGATAAAAAACACGACTTTTAATTATGATATTTAAATAATTGCTAATTGTTATCGAAAAAACAAATTGTTTTTTAAATAGAAATTTAGATATTGCTAATCGGGGATAAAATGTATTTTTGATGTTACTCAAAAAAAAGAAATCAAAGATATTTTTCGACACATTTGTTTTTTGAATTAAAAGAATGTATTCAGAAATTTTTGGTTGGCCAAGATTGGATAAATCTCAATCTTTCTATTGGTTCAGCGGAGTTTACGCGAGAAAAACTGTTGTTTTCTTGCAATTTTTCCAAAACTTGAAATACTCCAGTTATTTTAACCTATTTTCTATAAAGTGTGGTGCCTAATAAAATTGTTGTCTAATAAAAATACCAAAAATTAATATTAATTTTTGGTATTTTTATTACCTATTTTCTATAAAGAATTAAAATTTCAATAAAAATGTATAATTTATTCGCTCAAGTCATCATATAATCGGAAACCAAAACTCTTTGATGTTCTTATTTAAGCGATAAAAAGAGAGAAATTTAATTCCTAACAATAGGATTTTTATTACTAATGAGTATAATGTAGATATATTATTACTAAAAATAAAATTAAATAATATCTTAATTATAATTATGTAGCGATTAATATTTCGAACAAATCAAAGACTATTTTAATTAAAAAGTGATAATTTAAGCTTTTGCTGCGAATAATGTATTACCTGCGAATTTTCGACTATAAGATAGTCCTTGTCAATCTCCAGGAGATTGTGTCCGTTGACATACTTCTGTTTCCTTGGTAATTAGTGAACAGCTTTACATTATTTATTGTTATGGCTTCTATCTCGGCAGACGCAATTCTAATCAAAGGATGATATAACCAAATCACAACCGTCACGTGTGACGTTGGTGCTATACAGCCTGGAAGGAAGTCTAAACAAAGGTGAGAACCCCCGAGGTCTGATAAGTCTTGAAATTCTCTGGGTTCAAGGTGTCAATAGAAGACACTAACTTATTAACTCTGAGCTGGAACTTTTCTTATTATCCCACATTTTTGCTCTCTCTATCCTTTATCCGGAAAATTTGGTTCACTGGAAATACTATAAGTTGAAAACAACCAAAAACTGAAACTAGTATCATCAATTTTCATTACCCAGAAATTTCAAACTATTATTATCTATTTTCACTACATCTAAGTATTGCATGTGTAGGCTAAAGATATAGAAGTATAAATTAATAAAACCAGATGTATACAGTTTGTTAAGGTTTCTTCATTTCATCACCGTCGGCTTGGCATGGATTTGAACCACGAACTGGCGAAAAGCTTTTAATTCTTTTTGGTTCCGCATACACCTATGTATGCAATGCCCATTTCGTTTTGGTCGGAATTTTTCCTCCAGTGTCTGTTGACGCTGACCTTGTTAATTCAGTTTTCCCAATCAAGTCGTCCGTTGAAGTTCAGGCCAAATACGTGATTTTCAGTTGAAACGCAGTGGATCAGGACCAGGGGCCTGATGGTCCTGATTTGATATTTAGCCAAATAACTTCTGCCAGCTTTCCTTGAGTGAGTAGCGGTTAAGGAATGGATAAACTATAACATAGATCATAAGTTATTTGGTTATGCCAGTCCAAATGAACACAATATAAAAACAACTAGTGGCTAAAATGAAAGGCATTTCAAGGCAAAATGAAAATTTGAGTATTAAAGATATCGCCTTAAAAACTTAAACTGAAAAACAAAGAGAAAATGGCCAGAGCACATTAAATCGTGGCGTTTATTGTATACTAGTTATGTCAAAAGAGAACCCTAAAAATTTGAAACAGAAATGATCATGTTAGTTCAAACTATCATTTTGTTGATGACGTTATAAAATCGTGTATACGATTAAATAATTAACTACGATTTATTCAGAGTTTCGCTAGAGGCCTTCATGGAACCTTCTAAAATTGCACATGAACTCGAGATACGTCAAATTAGTAACTGTTTTAAAAATAGTGCGCACATTTTTTATTGATAATCAACCGCTTGTAATACAGTATTGTTGGGAGAGAGTTAAGATCAACACAAAATATGAAATAGCGTAAGTAAATAAAAAGAGAAAAACAATAGGAAACAACAAAATGTACCTCAATAATAAAAAAAAATAACTTAAAATAAATATAAAATAAGTGCATTAACGAAATAAAATATAGGAAAAATAAAACAGAGTTAAAATAAAAAATTAAAAGAATCAAAACATTTAAACACCGATAAAAGCGAAAAAACAACACGAAATAAAAAAAAATTAATAAAATTAATATAATGGGAAGAAAAAACACGAAAAACAAGATAAAATTAACAAAATACATTTTACAATAAGCTATATAGCTAAAGACATTTCAATGTTTATTTTTACAAAAAATTTAGTTTTCTAGAAACATTCAATCACTTTATTTCATTTTGGAATCATTGGGGAGAAACAATTGATAGACTTTGAGGACACTAGCATGGATAGAACTCAATAAAATTTAGGACAATAGAATCTCTCGGGAAACTCAACCTACATTCAGGAATCACAAATACTAACCAAGGAAACGAATCAAATGAAATTTTGGTAAATTTTGATTACGGTTTATGTCAAAATCTTTTCATATTATGAATTATGATTCTTAAATTTAGAATTTAATTTTAAAGGTTCGTTTTCCTCTTTCTTTTATTATTGTCATTAGATAAAGTAAAGTGTAGCTAATAAAGTTTGGTAATGAAATAAGTTATGTTTTGTTTTTGAAATGAATTGTTTTGAATGAATACTTATTTAAAATGTTTTTGATAATAACCATTTTATTAAATCAAATAGGCAAAAAATGATAAATGACGGCACTGGCATCCGGAAGGCCACAGCTTGAAGGGCACCAGTTGTTCCTCTGGCCAGTAGGTCAGATGGTATTTCAGAGTCGTAGCGGAATTAATCGGACCATCTTGTAGGAGTTTCTCCACTGGTCTGTCACTGCAGGAAAATCATGTCGCAACTTTGTTTGAAATTGACAGCTAGGAAGATTGAAACAACAAAAGTGAAATTACATTACCTTACCAAGAAGCTAGAAGTACTCGCAATGACTAGGAATGTCCGTACTCCGTCAATCTTAATTTTTGAGAATCGAACTCCAGCTCTATAGGTCTTGGAAAAGGTCAACAACTTCTGTGTCTCGCCAGGTAATAGCCATACCGAGATATATTATGGACATATGACCAGTCACAATTTCCCCCCGTCTGATCTTTAATAGTTGCAACATACAGTCTCCTTAAGTATCCTCGCCTTGACAAGTCTAATAATAACCTCCATGGATACGGCGTGAGAACCAATAGAACAATTTCTCACAAAACTCGATTTTATCGTAAAATAAGATAACTGCCTGAGAAATTACTAACCACTAAATGTGAAAACCATCAAGTTACCACTACGTAAACTCCGACTGATCAGTGAGAGAACATCAGGCAAAACTAATGAGAGAATCATGTCACCCGAGCAGATGTGTGCTCCATTCGCAGTAGCTCCCCGATAGGAAGTAGATAGACCAAGTGGAATAGGCCACCTTATCTTGTCAACGGGAGTAATTTGTGCACATTACTTGGATATAATAATAATCAATTAATCAACATTTGCGTCGTGCTCAGCAAACGAATGGAGATTAAAGTTATTTACAATGTAATCTAGAGATAACGGCCAGCTGACTATATAGTCCTTCAATTGACTAAATTTCCGGAATTTCTAAATAATGTAGATAAGTATTCATCACATGTTTAATTATCAGAATTTTATGGATAATTTAAATAATTTCTATCCATGTTTTAAATTCTCAAGATTTTAGGTAATTAAAATGATTAATAACCACATGGTAAATTGTCAAATTCGCTGAATGATTTAAACAAATTTCTACTCCCATTTTTCTGAATTTTCAAGGTAAGTAAATGAACCAAACAATTCGTTCATCGTGATAGATAATCATTGAGGAATTTAGAGTAAAGTTACAAAGAGGAATGGCTTGATTTTTCCATTAGTGAATGACTTCGAGATTAATTAAGGATCATTGCATTGTTAAAGTTTGTTTGCATTGGTAAATACGACGCCGATTTAACTAATAAGAAAGAGTCTTCTACATCATTTGCCCGACTCAATAGCGACATATTTATTTTTCTGAATTCTATTAGAGACACCAACTTATTGAAGATTATTTAATTATTAAAGTTTTGCTGATTTTCCCAAATTTGTTTTCCAATTTTCTTTTATATTTGATTTTGATCACAGTGAGTGTCAAATTATCTCACGTACTGTCATACTTCCATTCGTATGTCATAGATCATCCTCATTTCTTGTCTATAATAGGTATGTCAAAGAGTTCCTCAACCACGACACCTCTCCGGCCATGTTTCTTGTGCGCCGACAAAAATTCAATTATAAAAACCTTCCAGACTCAAATCGGCCTACTCAAAAGAAAGATCGACCACTTCGAGAGAACGTCGTTCGCTCCCACGCAGATGAAAGAGATGCGAAAGAAGTTATCACAGGTTAAGCACTGCCGTGACAGTCTCGTCGATGAGAGTCGATCCTTGTGACTACTGGTTAAGGAATAATCTGAGGCCTTGCACAAAGTATATGTGCAAGCAACACACCAAAAAATCGCGACCATGCCTATCATGGAAGAGGACAACGTGTTCCCAGTACATCATTAGACTACGACCACCAGTAAGCCTTCTGGAAAATCTTGCACCAGCTGTGTGGATTCCTTGCTATCTCCTTCCACTTCAGGGATCCGTATTACGGGAATTAGTCAGGTGATCCAAAAACCTGTGTTATCTACGGAAAAGAACACACGGCCAGTACCACCAGTGAAACCCAAACGCCGGCAACCAACCCGAGCGGAAAGGAACAAAAAGCGAAAATTACTCCAAGCCGAGCGGGAGGCGAAATTAGTCGCCGAAATCATACAAGCAAAAAGACAAGCGCCAACAGAAAGTCCAACTCCCTCTCCTCTTCATTTCCGAGTAATTCCGTCATCCAGCACAGCTTGGGAAGAAAATGCCAGAGATTTCTTCGACCAGGATGAGATTTTCGCCAGAACCTCTCCTCTCTACCTTGTGACCACGGAATGAAGATCCAAACTGTAGATAAGAAAATAAATGGGATGATTGCTGCATATCCTTTTCCATTTGATCATGTTACCTTGATGAGACTTATGATTGTGATTATCTTTGTATTTCGTTTTGTCTGTTCTGTAATCTAGGTTCTTAAATAAATTTTTCCCTATGTGTTACACAAAGTTGTGGTTTTGTAAAGTTTTCGTAATATTGCTGAATAACACAAGAATGTTTTGAGAATTGTGGAGCTGATAGGGAAGTAAAAGAGTACAGATCAATGTTTCGATAAGTGATGTAAGACATAAGTCCTTCTATCGGCAGTCGGAAAACGGGAAAGTCTGGACATGATGAAGGAGTAGTCCTAAAGCAGGGGCTCACCTGCTTCATCAGGTCATGCCATCATGGAACAGTACCATCATGATGTGAATCATGGGTATCATGGTGAGAAAGCAATCATGTGGGTTTTTGACTAGCAGTCGATGAATAATACCTATTTTGTTTCGATTGACCTTCATCCCTTAACGACAAACGAATGTGCGCGGACCTAGTCGACAGCCCAACATTACCTAGCAATGGGTACCGAGAGTAACAATAAAAATTGTGCGATAACCATGGATCCAATTAATTATATTTAAGGCACTAAGACCATCGTGTAGACGTAACAATCTCTGTCCGAATTTCATCAAAATCTAATGTTGAAAGAAATAAAATATTTACAAAGTGTCTTATAAAGATATGTTTGCTTAATAATACAACTTTAAAATTAAAATACAATTTATTTGTCCTGATCAATTTAAATTAAATAATTAGACATTTTAGAAACTAAATAAACTGTTTTAATTTCATTAAATTAAATAATTATATAACAATTGTTTTAATAATTAAACTAGGTTTACAATAAAAGTTTACAATATTCAAATATTTTTTAATAGAAAAATATCCGATTAATAGTAAATAAATATTATTGCAATAATAACATTAAATTTAATTTGTGATAAAATTAATTTGAAAAAATGTTAAATTCATCCTCAAGCGACGAAGATGAATTGCCGTTTAATTCAGCTTCACACGCTGGTAATAATAAAATGAGTAGTGTCTCAACACCGTTTGAAACACATTCTCGAACTCGAGAAAACAACAAACTAAGTTGTCCGGCATCAATAAATCCTTTTTCTAGTAACATCAGTAAACAATCTAACGCCATAGCTTCGTCGAACAGTTCTATTAATAAAAAGTCATCAACTGTTATGTTCAATCGCAATCAATCATCAAGTCAATATGGATCCGGGACTTATTATACTCATCAAACTAGTGCTCCTGTTAAATCTCCTGGTCGCTATGATTATTCTGACAACAATGAAGATGGTAGCTCATCGAACTCGTTATGTATTTCTAAAACAGAAGTTCGAGATGCTTCTGAGTCACCGGTATTTTATCACGACTATCAGAAATCATCAGATTCTAGTAAAAATGTATCAAGGTCAGTAAAATTTCAATTTTTAACCAGCTCAGAATATTAATTATGATAACTACGAATTTATATATATATATATGTTAATTTGTTATCGTTATATTAATTTGAATTAATTCTGTTAATTAATGAGCTGATAAAAATGCTAATAATAATAATTCCCATATTACATAATAATTGATTGTTGTGAATTATTGCATAATTTTAATTTATTGTTCAAAAGCGTGGGAAAATTCTTTCAATTACAGATTTTAGGATAAAACTCTAGAAAATTTCAACTATTTTCCAGCATTTTTTATATAATTTGTTCAAAATTAATTTTTAATATTAAAATATTTTCGATAATTTCAGTATTGATAATATCTAAATTATTCCTATTTATCAATTTATTGTGCTTTCTTATAAAATGCGCACTGGAAAAATTGCCCATAAATTAAAAATTATAATATATAATCCGCATTTTGTCTATTTATTTATTAATTTATATTGATTTTTTTAAATCATCAATTCAATTTTTAACAAATGACAAAGAGAAATTTTTATATTGCCTAGAAAATACTTGAAATAATTAAATTTGCTGAAGAAAATAGTAATAAAGTAGCAGGAAGAACGGATTCTGAAGCCGAAATTTGCGTTAAGGCATGACGAAAAGTTAAACCGGTGTTAGAAGTATTGGCGAAGAGAAAGCGTTTTTTAAGAAAGAAAGAAAGTTGAACTAGAAGAAGATTTGAAGCTTAGGATCTAAGAATAACAGAATTTCAACCGTGAAAATACGCCTCAAAGGCCTTAATATTTCAAGAAAAAACGAGATAGTCTTTTAAAGGTTCTGGAAAATATTTTTTTAATTTCATGAAGCCGAACTATTTAGTTCTTCTGCTGTAACCTCTATTAGGCAGCCTGAAAATTGGCGAAAAGGTCGATTTATTCAAAAGTGTTTGTATTAAAAGAGTACCGGTGCTAAGAAACCACATATAGGTAATATGGATGAAGTTCCATTATCATTTGACATGCCTAGAAAATTTTCAATATCAACAAAAGGAGCTTATCATATTAGTATTGTTACTAATGAAAAGAAAGAGTATAATATCAAAGTTGTATTATTTTGCACACTTGGTGTTGATAAAAGCAAGTCGACAGTCATCTTTAAAAGAAAAATAACTCCTAAAGGCAATTTTCCATCAAAAGTCCTATTAAAGGCAAATCTAAAGGATGAAGAAACTAAAATAAGGTTTCATATTTTGTCAAAAATCTATGATTCAGTTCGATTTTATTTGACTAAAGGTTTTCACAAAATAATAAAGAAATACGTAAAGTTAGAAGGACTAACGAAATTTCAATAATTAAACAAAAATAGCTGCAAGAATACTAACGGCGAGTTATAATATGAAAACACAAATAGAATTTTTATTACAATTCAAAAATATTGGATAAAAATCTGAATATTTTTAAAGGCATCTGTTTACCGGTCTTTTTTCTCTTTCAGGGAATGGAAAATTTTACTTTTCTTTCCCTGGAGAAAACTTGACGAAAGAAATTCTACACAAATATAATATAAATAGTCAAAACACACTGAAAAAAGGCTACATTAACGCAATTTATTCAGAAATATCAAATCATCTACACTTTTATGAAAAATCAAAGAAAACTAAAGCTAAATTGTAAAATTTTATCAAAATAAAAATTTTTTTTTCAAAGTACATTATTGATTTTTCAGGTTAAGATGATCGAACTTTTCTAACAAATGATCCAGCAATAGTTTATTTATAAAAAGAAAAAACATGCAAGATAAAAATAATTAATACGGTTGCTATTATCCACCTCATTTCTTTTTTTTTCTTTTACACTAATATAAAAAAACAGCATCTCATGATTTGATAAATATTTTTTAGCAAGTTAAGAATAATTAATATGAAATCTCTGCTTATCAAATTTTTTAACCGGCTCAAATTTATTCGCCTTATGTTTCAAAGCTATTTTTTGATAAAAATGTTTTCATATAATTCCGAATTTGCTTGATCAAGTAGTTCTTGATTTGTCATTCATAGATTATGTAAATAATTTCCATTCTCAACATTTAAATAATAATTAAACTTGTCTGACTATTTATTTTGATTCAATTTCTACAACAATTGTGACTTGTAATTTCATAAAATTCCTTTTCTAGCTTATATTTATAATTTTAAATATATGAATTTTTGAAAAATCCGTTATTTAGTTTTATTATTCCGATTTATGAAATAAGTTATAAAAAAACTCTAAGTCAGAGTTTATCAAAGCGTCATAATCCAGATGCGTACGGTTGGTATTATTTTAATATTCGTAAAAAGAATTTCATAAATTATTATTAAAATTTATTTCAGATATTAAATATCGAACTTAGGATAGAAGGTACAAAAAATTCAAGACAATTTTTAAAATAAATCTGGTTATGGTCGGAGAAGGACCCAACTAGAAAAATGTGTTCGACATCTTAAAACGTTTACTCAACCCTGTACTAAATAATTTTAAATCTTAGAAATTTGAAAAAAAGTTGCATAGTCCCATCTGAAGTCACACAAGCCACAAGTGACCCTCAGAGACAATTAACAAAAAACTTTCTAAAATAATATGAAAAGATTAAAATTTTAAATAATTAAAATAAATAATTTTAAAAAAATATATAATAACTATACTAATTCCATTCGTTCCAAAAAACTATCCGATTTGCTAATAAAAATTGATCAAAAAAGCTGTTCGATTTATAAAGATTTACTCTATTAGCTATGATATAAAACATAATTATATAATGTAAAAAATAATTATTATGAATTTAAAAAATGTCTAGAACTGTCTAACAAAACTTGCTAAGCATCCAACAAAACAGGCAACTGACCATCCCTTTATAAAACAACCTTTTCAATGTGTTTTAAATTATATCCATTACCACCCTTATTTTCAAGACATCCAATATATACCTTTCGTAATAATAAAAATACATTTATTTTTATTGGTTCATCCCTCTATTTACACAAGAATTTAATCTATCAATGTTTCTTGGAGTTTCAGTATTTTATAATGATTGCATGGAAGAAATAACCCACCAATTCTTGTACATTAAAATCCGGACTATAGTATTTTTGGAAAGGAAGGAGTATATCAGTTAAGTATGGAAGTATAGTTATTCAAAAATAAGTTTTAACTACATTTTCTAACATTTTTAAATTTCGGTATTTACTAGAAAGTTATTTGGAACTTCTAAAAATTTCTAGAAATTACATTTTGGATAATTGGATAAGTACAAAATGTAGCCACTTAGAATTTTTTTTGCGCCGAGTTCTTTCCGAATGTAAGTAACTAGTATCTGAGAATTTCGAAATTTCCTTGCGTTTGTTGAGTGTTATAGGGCAAAGACTGAAAATGTTTAATATATTAACCAGTTGCTTTAAGGTCTATATTTATCATACCGCTTATATAAACATCAACTTTAATACGTCAATACTTTGTCGAAGAGCTCTCTGGTTAATTTATTGTTCTAACTGCGTGAAATTTGTGTTGTTACATAGAAATCCAGCATTATATTGAATAGGAACTTGTCATCGTTGTGCCTTTTGTAGCACTGTGAAAGATCCATAAAGAACTGTATATGTATGTAAACAGTGTAATGTGCCATTGTGCGTTTTGTGTTTTGAACCATTTCACAAGAATGGTTATAAAAAATATAATTAATATTTGTTTGAAATGTTTATATTTTTTGTAATAAAATTCTGTACAAATATCTATCTTTTTTATTAGAAAAATTTATTTTCTAAAATGACGCCAAACAATCTCTGGTCAATATATACTAACCGATGAAATCTTTGGACGGACTAAGAAATATTTTTATTTTTATTTATCAAATTTATCTAGGCAATAAATTTGAGTCCATAACAAAATCCGATGCTAAAAGTCTTATGCATCACAGAATACCGTATGTAATTCATAGGATATATGTGGAAAGATAATGTAATATGAAATATTTTATAAGATACATTTTATTAAGATTGCATTTCAATCAACCGAAATTCTGATTCTGAAAGTCTGCGAAATTGTCATAAAAATTGACCAAAATGAAATTGTTATTCTCTGTTAATTTTAATGAAAACTTAATAAAATTTTATCGCATTCTCACTTGATAAAATTATTAATAAATTTCTTGTAAATCTTCATTGAAAAATCTCAGAAAAAAGAATTCGATATATTTTGTGACAGAATTAAATAGGCGATTATGAAATGTATACCGATTCAATATTTTTCTTTAGCCATTTCCATTTGTTTTCGGATTTAAAAATTTGAGTCAGGTGGAATATTTCTTTTATAATTTTTATTATATTCTTGACAACTGTCAAAAGTTTCCCAACAACGAATTTAAATGATTTGACATTTATTTCACAATGGACATTTCTTTTACAGTTGATAGTCGGTCAGTGAGAACTTTTGTGTAAATCTTCATTGAAAAATCTCAGAAAAAAGAATTCTATGTTTAATCACAAATTATTAAAAATTAGTTAAAATGATATTTATTAGAGCAAGTTGCTTAGAGTAAGAAGAATTTGAGGGTAAAGGCTCTTGTAAAAGCAAAGATTAATATTTTAATTCCATCTAAAATATTGTACCATACATTAGCTTTGATAAATTTTTATTGTAATAGAAAATGTACTTTATTATTTAATATTTATGTGAAAAACTTCCATTTATTAATTTTAGTAAAATTCTGTGGAAAAATTTTAAATCGAGTTTTAACAACAAAATAATTCCTGTCTTTTTACCTATTAATAAAATTCGGGTTGTGACTAGAGTTTACCAAAACCTAAAATTTCAAATGTTTGATGAGTATTTTGATGATAACCAATAATGTTCCGGATCCGAACAAATTAAATATCCCATAATATTTTATCTTTTACACCATTGATTTTATTCAGTTCAAGGAGTTACATTTTTTGTAGATAATTTTAATAGGGAATTCTTGAATATTTGCTAGTTGCTAATTGGGTTAAATTTGTTGACATAATATATCACCTGCAACTACAGGAATAGGGTATACTAGTACTGTTAAAAGAAAAACAGAAATTTATTCTTCCTTCCAAGTTAAGATATTACTTCATAAATAAAATTTATTTCACTTAATAATAAGATTTAAAATGAACGCTTTATTTAATATAAAACAAAATAGAAGGTTACTAACTGCTTATTTCTTATGGAGTAAGAAATTATTTTTTTAATAACACGAAGGTGTTGATTACCTCATTAATTAATGGTAATTATTCTCAGAGCAAAAGTTTCCAGCTATTAAAAATGCACGTTCCGAATCTATTAAATTGAATTATACTGTAAGAAATGCTTTATACATATTTTCTAAATCTGAGTTCTGAACCAAATACTTCGAATACATTGCATCCTTTTTTAAATAAAATTAATTCTTTTACTTTTGGGATATTCTGGATTTTTAAAATATTTACACATTTCAGACGAGTGTTCAGTATATTATGAAATATTTTTAAAAAATATTTTAAAATTTTCAACTCAATACTGTCATTTAAAACATATATATATATATATATATATATATATTAGGGTGGTCCTTAGCATACAGTAAAAAAATGAAATTCATAATTTGAATTCTGGCACCCATCCAATCTGTGCCAAATATAGAAACAATGAATTTTGTAAAAAATCATTACAATTGGACAATATTTAGAGGTGGCCCTCGAGCGTTGAAGTTTTGTATATACCACAAATAGCTCGATATTATAAATTGTCAATGTTTTCTTACATTTTAATTCACATTTATTCTACACAGTACACACAGCAGCCTGTAAAAGTTTAGTTTACTGTAGAAAACTGTCACTGATTTAGAAATGTTGAAATAACTCAAACTCAAAATGTTGGGAATTGTCTCTGTCAACTGTTATTCCGCTGAATTGTTATTTCACACTCACAGTGTCCGATTGTTTACCAGTACTGGCTCCAGCTGCTAGGGTTCGTTTAGTACAGTCAGGGAACTCTCGCCTGTGCTCATTGACAATTTGAAGAAGGAACTGGAGTCCCAGCCAACAGCTTTGGGACACCAAGTAACTGTTCGACTCCAACACCTGAGATAAGGACTGGAAGACGGTCTACATGTTCGTGTGTCGATAAATCTTCCATCAGCTTGCCGTCCCAGTGAACCGTTAAAGGAACATTTGGTGAAAACTCTGATCGCAGACAGCTCGATCTGGCAGCCCGATAACTTGCTCTAGCACGATGTATTGAGCTTCGATTGATGTTTAAAGTTTTCACATCATGGCCGAGACTGGAAGCTACTTCACTGAGAACGAAGGTAGCATTCCGTGATGAAATCTTAGTTCTGTCCAAAGCTGCAGTTAAACCAGGTGACAATACATTGATTTTTGCTCTTTTTGGTCCAACACAGACATCATCTGATCGATTGCAAGTTTTACTTTTATCGATGTACTCATCGTCATCAACTGTATCATCATCTGAACATGATGCACTTTTAAGAGCAGCTTGGCTCGAATATGCTTCAATTTCCTCTTGTGATCGCTTCTTACGCTTCAGTTCAGCCTCCTTCCTATCCTGACGACGGCGTCTCTTTAGGTCTTCCACCTTGTCAAGAGCCCCAATAGAGCCTGGCCGGCCTTCTTGCCTTTGAGAGAGGAGGAACGCTCTATCTTCAGGAATAGTAATCAAAGTGAGTGCATCCGAATGCGCGATGTCAAAGAGATTGTCAAGGTGTGTGGTGAATTCATCCTCCTTCATCTTGTGCCCATTGGTGTTCCGATTCTTGTGCTTTTGGAGACCTTTCCATTCAGAAAAAAATGCTTCCAACTTGTCGATGCAATGTTTTACTGCTCGAACCGGAATGCCTGCCTTATTCCAAAATCCAAACACCTTTTCGATGGTTTGTCGACTAGAGTCACGAACTGTCAGATTCTCAACTTTGTGGAGATGCAGGAAATAACCAAAAGCTTGGCGATGCGATGGCAACTTTGCTCCCAGAATGTCGGAGTCGGCTGAACCGAGCAAGTAGACATTGGATCTTCCTCTGGTTTCCATTTTAATCTATACAATAAACATTAGATAAAATACTGACAACACATAATTATGCACTGTGCGTTTACTGAAATAATGACTATTATTGACTAATGAATGATAGAATAATAAATTAACAAAAGTCAATATACCAAAATAATACGACAAATTGGATTAATCCAAAAATTTACCTTCAATGCATGCAATCCAGTGAGACCAATGTTGTGCACTAGTGCTGCAATTAAATCTTAGCAGACACAGATAAGTAGTGACTAATCAATTCAACTATAGCAATCAAATGTGCAATATTATTTATTATTTAAGGTTTTTAAGCATTTTTGCTAATTTGCACACAGCATCTTTGTTTACATAGAATATTTATTTTGTCAATGGGATGATGTAGTATAGTAAGTAACTATACTAGCTACAGTAATACTAGTTATAGTTAATACATTGCACACTCCAATTAAAATACAAGCATACAAAGTTATACAAAACATGACTTAAATTTCTCGATTTAGTGAAACTTCAAAGCTTGAGGGCCACCTCTAAATATTGACCAATCTGCATGATTTTTTGCACATAATTTTATTTCTGTAAGTGTAACACATTGGAGGGGTGCCAGAAGACAATTTCAAAATTTTATTTTTAAGGACCACCCTAATATATATATATATATATATATATTAAGGGTGGGCA
The DNA here is from genome assembly GCA_959609185.1 of Schmidtea polychroa. Taxonomy (NCBI): domain Eukaryota; kingdom Metazoa; phylum Platyhelminthes; order Tricladida; family Dugesiidae; genus Schmidtea; species Schmidtea polychroa. Next base: position 42,416 of record CAUHTR010003228.1, read on the forward strand.
CGCATGAGTTCAATGAGAGACATTTTCCGAAAATTTATTTTTTAAAGAGCCACCATAGTGAACTACATATTTTTTTTTATTTCATTAATTTGATTAAAAAAGACTTAAACGCTATTAAAAACAATTATTTCAAAATTTAAGTAACAAACATAAAATATAATAAAAATCCATTAATAAAAAGTAATAAAATTTCTTGAATTAACGAAGACTTTTGGTCAAATCTTTGAAATTTGGTGTATACTTTGTTATTTAGGAGTTCCACAAAACGGTCCAAAACATTGTAAGTTGACAGCCATCTAACAATACACCATAAGGAGACATCATTGGGCAATTCATCTGTTTCATCATTTAATCTTAATTCTTCTAAAAAGTTTTTAAATTGACGATGTGTTTTGGCATTTGTTCTAATTAAATTCACAATCTTCAAAACAATCTTCCACACATTTTCGTATTTAAAGTACTTCGCTATGAGATGCTCGCGATGAATTATGCATTGAAGAGATAGGAAATGAGGAATATTTGGATCTCTGTTTAAAAGACCAATGAGACCTTGATTTTTCCCCATCATTGCAGGCGCTCCGTCTGTCGCAACACTTACAAGTTTATCACGCGCCAATTCAAACTTGTCCATCACTACATCAAGCGCAGTTTTGACATCGATACCGCGAGTTGTTTCTTTAAGAGCTACTAGGTCTAAAATTTCTTCCTTTACTTTTACGTCAGAAGATACAAAGCGGACAAAAACGGCTAATTGTGGAACATCCTGAATGTCAGTAGACTCGTCGAGAGCTAAACTGAATGCTGTACAATTTTTTAAATCACACATCAAATTATTTTCAACATTTTCGCTAATTTGGCCAATTCGACGCGCAGTTGTACGACATGACATAGGAATACGTGAGATCAATTTATGTAGTTTTGAGTTATCCGGATCCAAAACTTTAATCACTTCTTCCAAGTTTCTCTTAATAAATTCACCTTCTCCATATGTACGTTTAGCACGAGCTATATTCCAAGCTATCAAAAAACTAGCTTCGTTGGCACTGTCATCTTCTCGACTAAAAGAAGACATTAGTCCTTGTTGGTTTTGAAGCCCTGATTGCAATGACTTAAGTTTTTCTGTTCGCAATTTTGAATTGAGTGGATATTGAATTGATAAGTGTGGATGACTTACTTCATAGTGTCGACGTAAATTGGTTACTTTGTAGTTGGAAATTGTAACTTTACAAATAAGACACAACGATTTACCATTATTGTCAATAAAAAAAAACTTTTCTGTCCATTCTTCTTGAAAAGTTCTATTTTCTTGTTTGTATTTTCGTTTTTTGATGTTTTCTGAGGTCATTGTAATAATAAATTTGAATAACTTATATTACTGAAATTTAAACAAAATAATAAAAAGACAAATTTAATTTTAATTAATTTAAAATTTTAAAATGCTTCATAAAAAATCTTCTTACCAAATTTTTCAAAAAACACGAATAGAAAACTATACTAAAATATACAAACGACCGCAATATTGTACAAACAAAAATACTAACTAATCAAAATTCACTAAATTTCACTAAATTTATTTTCATTGCTTCTCTCTCGTTGTTATAACAAAGCGCCGCCTACTACAAAATAATTTTAAAAAGCAGTAAAATGTGAAAAACAATGTTTCGTTAATTTTTAACATTTATGAAAATACAATTGCAACAAAAAATTTTTTTTTAAAAATTCAGTTGAAAAAATTTCAAAATAAAAAAATCGAATTCAATTTTCAAATTCAATTATCAAAAATTCAATTATCAATGAGCCGCAGTTTACTCAACGAAGAGCCGCATGCGGCTCTAAGAGCCGCATTTGCCCACCGTTGATATATATAAAGCTCAGGTTTCAAGCAAAATGTTTGAGATTAAACCTTTACAATTTTTAATACGAGTTTAACCTATTCTGAAGTTATCTCCATCTATGATCTCTATTAATTTTTTTTAATATATTAATTACTAGGTTGTCCTAAGGCACCTTCATCAAATTTTTGCTTTTATCCGTTTCATAAAATAATTGAAGAGTTTTTTGTTGCTGAATTACTTTTAAACTAAAAATGTTGTTGTATTTCTTGTGAACATTCTCGTATTCCTTACCTTCAAGATTTGATTAAGTACTCAATGCTGGATTTAAAATTGAAGAATTTAAGTTTTCTTTATGATGGTGATGATAATGATCTGATGAAAAAATACACTTTGTAAGTTCAGTTCCAATGGAATTTGTGCAGATACTTACTGAATTTTATTAAATTTTCTTGTAGATTGATTTTTTGAATTTTGTATGTTTCAATAAATTTTCACATTGAAAAGTAATTGATATATATGATCAGTTTAACCAAGAAAAATTAATATTCTTGTGTATGGTCACTTAAGCATGTCACGCAAGTATAATAAAATCGGAAAGTGTGGAAATTATAATTGGTGTATATCTATGGTAAATGGTCTTCAAAAATGGTCCATTAAAAAATTGTAAAAAATATTGAATTGGGAAAAAAAAACGTAATAAACTTTGAGCGTTCCAGAATCACAAATAAATAAACAGATAATGTTGGGAAAAAATATTATATATTATTCGATTCAAGGAAAATTAAATATTCCAATCTCGATTACCATTTGTTTTACATATTTGAAATCAAATGTACGCGATGGAACCAATAACGTTCCAGATCCGAACAAATTAAATATCCTATAATTAATTTTTTATCTTTTACACCATTGATTTTATTCAGTTCAAGGAGTTACATTTTTTGTACATAATTTTATTAGGGAATTCTTGAATATTTGCTAGTTGCTAATTGGGTTAAATTTGTTGACATAATTAATTGACGCCCTCCAATAAAATATTTTGAAATAATTTCATTTGTAAATTCAGTACGATTCTTGAAAAGAATTCATTTATGAATAAATTTTCAATCAAAATAAATGAATTTCAAAGTGTCAATAAAACTCTGTTACAATCTCAAATTATTTAAATTTAATATTCCTATTAATTATAAAATTAATTTTTTTTTAAAATTATTGCATTGTAATAGAAAATGTTTGCGAAAATTAAGAATAATTAAGTATTAAAACTATTTTTATAGGCATCGAAAAATTGAATGAATTTACCGAAATATAATTGCTAAAAAATTAAATTAAATACTTAGAAAAATTAATTGAAATTTCTAAACCATGCCGTATATGTTGAACAAGTCTTATTGATATTATGATTTATAATAAACTTTTATTGACATCGGGGATGAAGTTTGTGAACTCCTATTTGGGAATTTTTAATCAAAATTTTAAATTCAGTCAAAATAAACGTCAAGATACCTGGAAAATCTGCTCGTAATTATGGTGATTTTCTTCATTGATGAAGAAAGTCTATAAAATACCAATTAAATCGACACCAAAAGTATTATAAAGTGAAATATATCAGCTTCAGGACAAATGTACACATGAGACATTTATCTTAAAAGAAATTCCGATGAAAATTATTCTAACCTCGAATATATAATTTATCTTTATTTTTTCAATTCATCTAAAATATTGAAAACCTTTACAATACCATCATCTATATAATTTGAAAGGGAAAGTGAATTTATTTTTGGTTATAAATTTTGACCCTTCAATTACTTTTAACCCCTTTACACTGAGGACCGTATATTTCTGCGCGAAATAATATTTTGACTTGTTTAGTCTTTTTATTCTGGTATTCAGCTGTACTTTAGTCAGTAGTAGTTCATATATGTTATAACGATGAATACCGTACTATTCCGAAAACCTCAAGACAGCCCGTCGTATGCTAATAGAAAAATAGCCTGGCGTGAAAGGTTTAAATGTAAAATCCAAAAAAATTACCATTGATATGTAGCTAAATGCGAATTGAAGGGTTAAATGTATATCTACTGATATTCAAAATTCTATGAATCTAATTTTCTAAAGAAAAATTTATGATAAAAATATGTAACTTTAAGTGCTGTTTTTTCTCTTTTGATACCCAATAATAAACTGATTATTATGCAAATTTATAATACCTTATTTAACGCAACATAAGCTCGTCATCTTAAATCAATTTTAGTGCATTTATCCAAAATTTCCGAATAAGAATTAAAAATAAAATAAAAGGAAGGCACTTTAACTGTCGTATAAGCTAAAGTGAAAGATGACAATCTTTGAAAGTTTTATCATGCTGAATTATCTTTGAAAACAGAAACAATTACATAAGGAAGAATAACGAATTTGTGAGGATGTTTCAGTAAGCTAAATTTGACATATCTAAATGAATCAGTAGAAAAAAGAACATTATAAAGTAGTAAAAGAGAAGATAATTGAAGAATTGTGAGGTTGTTGATATCACAAACGAATTGCAAGCTTCGTGTGAATCGGTCAATTAATTAAAATGATTGACCCTGTTCTCTTCGTAAAATAAAGCTGTTGAAATAGTCTATGTTTTTATTTATATTTGATTTACTGGTGGGAGTTCTCATTCATACCCACGATCATCCAAGATTGTATTTGTGACTTTTTAAATATGAATTTAAATAAATCTAGAAAAAAATTATTGTTAAAAATATTCGTGTTATTATAATAACATAATAGTGAGAAATTGACAATATTATTATCTACTTTGACTAATTATGACACTCGGATTAATATATAGACTAAATTGTAAAATAAAGTTTATTTCTATTAAAAACTTATTTAATTGTGTGATTGAAATAATGATAGGCTCTCTCTATTTTATGGTATAATTCTTATAATAAGATATATATTTACTTAAATTTGTCCCTAAAGGTATAATAACAATAGGTCATTTTCCAAATGGTTTTTTTTATCAAGGACAACCAAAGATCAAGCAATTCATTACTTGGATTTATTTTAATACGTGACAAATAAAATGCATTATAATAATAAATAAAATGATTTATTGTATTATAAAGCATAACGTCAAAACTTGATCCCTTTGGTGGCTTTGAAATCAAATTCCAGATAAATAGATTTGATATCTTACAGATTAAACGTATGATCCTTATGTCACCAAATCATTGTATATGCATTCTGTAGGAACATAATAATAATCGGAAATATATATTTATTGGATTCCAAATCTTTGTACAAAGTATATCTGATATTTGCGAATTTTGGAATGGCATTGCATTTCATTGAATACGACTTTCCCGATTTCGGGCTGTTTGAATATTCAATTGCAATGGTGCAGTCACCATGATCCAATCGCAATTGTTATAAGATCTGACGACGAGAAGGAGTACCAGCAGTAGCTTTACAAGATTTATCGTTGCTAATGCCCATTCGATATATTGGTAAAGCATTTCTTTGATCCACAAATTGTTCCAATGACAGAGTTTTGAGCACATTTTTTATTGATTAAAAGATGAAGATGTTTGAAAGAAAGTGTATAATACTGTTAAGCTTTAAACTATTCCAAAGCCCGATCGAAAGGGTTAAAATAAAATGTAAAAGGATATCCAATTCACTTTCTAATGGCAGATTAGTTCCGAATCTTACTGATTGCCATCGGCGTTATATAAGAAACTATCCCATCACGTTTTGAAAAACAGGGGAGTGAATATCATATTATAGAAATTATACCAAAAATTGGATAAGCCTATCATTGTTTTCATCATATTTTTATTATATTATTAATGATTTATCAAGGATATTATAATGAATAAATTTCTAATTATATCTGTAAAGCAAATAGAATAAAGATGGGAATATCCCTGTTTGAAATTATTTTATAAAATTCATTCGTTTTATCTATGTTCAATTCGAGTATTTATCTTAAATTCTAAATCTATTTGAAAAGTTTTTTGGCAATATACCAATACATTTTTTAAGAATTATCACATATTTTTGATCTATGGCCATGACAAAATTTTAGTACTGTTTTCAATTAATTATATAAATGAAGAATTTATAATTCAGCTTCAATTTATTAAAGAATTTTCATTTTTAGATATTTTTAATAATCTAAATTGTTTAATTTAATACATTCAATGAATGCGCTTAAGAAAATTTATTTTCGAAACAGTTAATAGTCAAGCGCGGCTCGTTTACCTTAATGAGTTTCTACTTTTCCCTCATTACGACTTTGATGTGGTATATTACCTAATATCTATTTAGTTACGGGCACCTAGGGCTTTTTCAATGCATACTTCTGTCACAGAATTACTCCATCCAACTGATTTACA
>CAUHTR010003229.1:0-45794 GCA_959609185.1 Schmidtea polychroa
AATTTTATTTCAGTAAATATCAATATCAAATTATATCTTCTTTAAACTTTCTTATTTAAACAAATTTTCTACGAAGATATTTTTAATTAAAATATCTTCTTATTTCTTTTTTAAAAATTAATCTAAAATTTTCAATTTAAAAATTTCTTCGTCATAAAACTTCCTCATATCCCCCTTCTTAAGAAATTTTTAAGTTTTTCCACATTTCTTTCGATCCTTTTTCCGTCTTCATTTCTTAAGTTGTATTGTCTGTCATGCACTTTCTCTATCACTTTGTACGGACCTTCATACCTGTCCTGGCCTTTGTGGCGTGTTTCTACTTTTACTAATACTTCTTCTCCTACATTGAATTTTCTCCTTGTTTGTTCTTCTAGTTCTTCCTTTATCGGTATTTCTTTGGACCATACCATTTTTCCTTGCTAATCTTTTTTCCAAAAACTATCTCTGCCGGGCTTTTCCCTGTCGTTTTTTGTTTGGTTGCATTTAAAGTGAATTCGACTTCTGGTAATATCTCTGCCCAATCCGTCTTCTTTCTATCCTGTAAAGTAGCATTTATCAAATCCCGTATTGTCCTGAATTGTCTTTCTATCTGACCGTTTGTTTGGTGATGGTATGGACTCGAAAAACATAATTTAATATCTAGCATCTTTGTGAATTCTCTCATCATTCCTGATTCAAACGCCTTTCCGCAATCAACTCTTATCTCCTTTGGGCATCCAAATCTTAAAATCCACTTTTCTAAAATCATTTTCTTTATTGTTTCTTCGTCTTGTTTTGTTATCGCTGTCAAGACTTGATACTTACTATACTGATCTATTATGCCCAATATATACTTCTTACGTCCTTTTGTTTCTGTCAACGGTCCACATATATCCACGAATATAATTTCGAACATTTCCTTCGAATCTTGTTTTTTTACTGGTTCTTTCGTTGTTATTGTTAAAGCCTTGGTTTTTTGACAAATCACACAACTTCGAACAATTTCCTGAATCTGACTCCACAGGTGTTATCCAACATATCTATCTTTCATATAATCGGCTATCTTCTCGACTCCAGCATGACACAATAGTCTATGTATTTCTTTTATTGTTTCTTGTAACTCATTTTCAGGTATCATCGTTTTCTTTCGTACTTCTTCTACAATTCCATGTTAGATGTTTCTTCTTCCTTCTTCTCTGATCGAGTCTAGTAATCTGGTTTTTATCTTTCCTTTCTTAGCTTCTTCGTGGGCCATTTGACATTGAACACACGTGTCACATTTAGTTCTCGACACCATGTCTGCATTTTGGTGATTAATACCCTTTCTGTATTCTACTCTTATATCTAAACTGCTCAAATAATTGATCCATGTTTGGAATTGTGAAGTAATCGGCTTCTTGGTTGTCATCATAAACGTGATTGCCTTGTGGTCTGTCCTGAGCGTGAATCTTCTTCCGTAGAGATAGTGCTTAAAATGAATGCAAAAATAATATACCGCCAATAGTTCCTTTCTTGTAATACAATATCCTTTCTCGTGGCTCGTCATCGAGTGTGATCCATACGCAATTACTCTTTCCTTTCCATCTTTATCTCTTTGTGAAAGTACTGCTCCAATGGTATCGAAACTAGCGTCGGTATCTAAAATGAACTCCTTTTTCAGATCCGGAAAACATAAGATTGGCGCCGTCGTGAGTGCTAATTTCAATCCCTCAAACACGCTATTCGTTCCTTCACTCCATTCTAATTTTTTGTTACTTGGTCCGGTACATAATTGTTCTAACATCCTTGCCTTCTTTGCATAATCACTGATGAATCTTCTATAATAATTGCAAATACATAAAAAGCTTCGGAATTTCTTTACGCAATTAGGCTTCCCAAAGTTCTGTATGGCCTGAATTTTAGATGGATCTGTCTGTACTCCTTCCTTGCTGATTATGTGTCCTAAGAATCTGATTTCTTCCTTTATTATTTGGCATTTTTCTGGATTAATCCTTAGGCCTGCTTCCTCAATCGCCTTTAACACTTCTCCGAGTATTGTACAGTGTTTCTCTTTACTGCTTGAATAAATCAAGATGTCGTCCAAATACACCATTGCTCCCTTTATTTTGCCTAATACTTTTGTCATCATTTCTTGGAACGTACCTGGTGCTGCTGCAATTCCAAACGGCATTCTGTTGAAACAATATTGTCCGTTCTTTGTTGAGAAAGCTGTTTTCTCCTGTGATTCTTCTTCTAGTTCCACTTGGTAATATGCATTACCTAGATCGATTGAGCTGAAAAAGACGGATCCTCCTAACAAATCCAACATCTCGTCTATGTTTGGCATTGGAAATGCCTGTCTCTCTGTTACCGCGTTCAGCTGTCTAAAGTCCAAGCATAGTCTAATATCCTTTTTCTCTTTTTTCCATACACATATTAGCGGTGTATTCCATGGAGAGTTACATTTCCGTATAATTCCATTTTCGTACAAATTTTGTATTGCTTCTTCAATCTTTGATTCCAAATTTAGTGGTTGGCGATATGGTTTTATGTTTATCGGCTCACCTCTTGTAACTATCTTGTGTTTTACCAAATGTGTGCGACCCACATCCCATTTATCTGCCATAAACACGTTTCCACTGTTTGTTATAATTTCCTTTAATTTGCTATCTTCATTGATCTTTAACTGTTCCAACGCTCGTATCAATCGTTCTTCATCCTTTATTTTTCTGCCAAATTTTGCTTCAATGTTACAAATATAGTTCTTGTCTTTTTCACTAGCCTCGATATCTTTAATTTTTAACAGTCTAAATCCAAATGTTTCTTGCAATTCGATTCCTCCAATCACGTCTGGTGTCACTTTCTCCGCCACAATGAATATAACTTCCTTCGAAACATTTCCAATGGTTACTTGCACCTTCGTTTTTCCTATTGTCTCGATCGTACTCTCGTTTGCGCATCGTAACTTATCATCACTTTTCGTCAATTGTTGTCCTCGTAGCTTGTTAAAACAGTTCACACTCATTACATTGATTCTTGCCCCAGTGTCTAATAAACAGTCGAAATTTTCCCCATTCATCCTTACTGTTATACTAGGCCTTCCTTGCATTCTGTTATACAAAATTTCAACAACCTGCTCCGTTTCAATGGTTCCAATTCTTTCCACTTCCTCTTCAAACATTTCTCTCTTTAGGAACCTGTATACTTTCTCGCTTACCCTTCCAACATTCTCCCACTTTTCTGCCCCTTGAGGATATCCCATCAAATTTTCTGTTAGAATATGGCTCCAGCCAACTCCTCTACTGGTGGAGCCCTGTTGTTTGGGTATGTCTTCCTAAAATTATCTTCATTTCTCTCTACACACAATTCCCTTTCTTCTTCTTCCTCGATACCATTTATCCGACTGTATCTGTTTCCCGTGAATCTTTGTCTCTCCGTCGCTCTCCCGTACCTCATCTTTGTATAACACTCCTCGGATCTATGACCATTTCTGCTACATCTTTCACAACGTATTTCCTGACACAATCTTCTTATATGACCTTCTTTCCCACACCCAAAACATCTTGGAGCTTTTTTATCTGGACAGTTTCTACTTATATGTCCGCTTCTATGACATGTCCAGCATTCTATTTTACCTTTTATTGGACAATCAATTTTCGTGTGTCCTATTTTGTGGCATAACCAGCATTCTGGTATTTCTCTTCGGATACTTTCTTCTCTCTGTTCTTTCTTCTTGTATTGTACTCTTCCCTATGGTTCCTGATAGACCACTCTGGCGTAACTTTTCATACTGTTTATCTGATCTCTTTGCTTGTCTACTTTGTCCATCAGAGTTAGTGTTTCCTTTATTTCTTCTGTGCTTTTTATCTTCCGTAGTATCACTTCTTTCTCAACTTCTTTATTCTCCGCACATACTATTAACATCTTTGCTGTTAATTTCTCTTTGGTAAATTCTTTATTTTCAAACAACCTATCAACAAGGTCCTCCACCTTTTTAAAATACGTTTCTATTTCTTCACCCTTCCGCTTGTAATTCAACAAGTTTTGTAGATCCTTTAAAACATCTCTTTCGCGATCGAATGCCAATTTTATTTCAGTAAATATCAATATCAAATTATATCTTCTTTAAACTTTCTTATTTAAACAAATTTTCTACGAATATATTTTTAATTAAAATATCTTCTTATTTCCTTTTTAAAAATTAATCTAAAATTTAATTTTTAAAATTTTCAATTTAAAAATTTCTTCATCATAAAACTTCCTCATAGTAATCAAATCTGGTTTCCTAGCCATAAGATTTATTTGAACATCAGCATATTTAATATTAGCTTCTTGCAATGATTTCTTTATTTTCAAGCAATAGGGACATGTAGTTTTGCTGAAGATAACCAAAACTGGTGAAGCGATAATCTTATTAATCCATTCTTCCAACGACGTATGAATAGGTGGCATTTGTTACAACAATAGAAATGCGTTAATCTTGAATATATAAAGGCATAACACAGATATCTTTTTAGAAGCACAAAATAATTTATTGTCCTTAAAGTTACACTTTTAAATTTCAACTCCAAGAGAATACATTCAAAAACTAGTATTTACTTAAAAAAGTAAAACAACGTGATTTTTTTTTAAATATCCATAAATAAATGATTTATTTATTATAACTCAAAAAACACGATATTCTTTGATTAACCAAAAAAATGTATTTAATTGTTCACTACTAATCATAAAAAGTAACAATTAATTATCAAGCTTCCAATATATTCAGATATCCCAATCAAATTATTTGTTCGTTATTTCTTGGATCCATAATTGATTTGTGTAGTGGTTGGATAACAAATCTATTCGGGTTCATATTATTGTTAGGATTTGTTACATATTTCGCGAATTATAATGGATGAAGATGTTGGTCTATGAGAGTCAACACTAAAACTATTGGGGGCCGAATACAGTTAATCTTGATAATAATAACATGGCATCGAATTTGCTTTACTCGACTGAGATTGATTAATAGAGCCTGATTGATAAGTAGAAGTATTAGCTGATTGCATGAATTTTGATTGACTCTTGGAGTGAGATATAGTAAACTGCGATGTTCCAGTTAATGTGCAATTATAGGTGATATTTGATTGGCCATAATTGTGTTCTGATTGATCCTTATTCGCTAATGATCCCCATTTATATATATATATATATATATATATATATATATATAAAATATAATATAATAAATAATATAATATAATATAATATTGTTAAGGCCGTGTAAGGGCTCACTACAAACAGATACACTATCTTCTTGTCAAAATCTAAAAAGTCAACCAAATACTAACAACTATGTACTTCTAACAAACAGTTAACCACTAGATACCTAACAACTAGGTATTATCTAGGTACTATTTACAATCAGATACTAACTACCAGCTAATAAAGGTTTTTAACTAGGTACTAATAAATAAGTATCAAGTACTTACAACTAGGTACCATGTACCAACAACCAACTAAGTATTCTTCATTGTATTTTATCAAATGCTTTTTATATAAATTAATTTTTATTTCTTTTCGAATTTAAAAATATTTTTAATTACAATCAATAACTTACAATCAACCACTTTAAAACACCACGCTGAATTGAAAATAATTTAAATTACAGCGAAAGACTATAGAATTCTAATTGTAATTTACAAAACATCCTTCCTTTAATTGATTACTAATTTTCTTACTGACTTATTATTGCAAAGTAAAAATTGCATTCAATAAATAGTTATTGTTGATTCGTTTATTATATATAGTCTGAGTTTATCTGACAGGATGTTTTGACCCCATATGAATACTGGTCGTAAGGGTATTGGTTGTAATGGTATTGGTGGTAAGGGTATTGGTCGTAAGGGTATTGATCGTAAGGGGGGAGTTTCGGCGGGGGGCTACTAATTACCTACTCCATTCTCAAAATATTTAGCCAATAAGAAAATAAATTTCTCAAGAAAAATCATAAAAATATTCAAACAAATTAACAAAAATTAATAATAAGTGCCTAATCTTGCCAATGTTTGCAATAATATACACTTGTTGAATTCCAGTGTGGGCACTTTTGCCCAATTTTCATGTTATTAATTTTGTAGGACCTAAGGGTTTATATTTCAGCTAATCAATCCAATATTTTATATAGAATGCAAATAGGCTTGTCTCCATGAAATAAAAACTTATATTATGTAAAAATATCAATAAATGTATTATTGAAACACATATATGTTGGATCACTTGAGCATGAAATCAAATATCTGACTGCGGTATCGAAAAGAGTGATACGTTCTGAAGGTAATTACATGTCTAATTTGATTGACCCCTTGTATACTCATGGTGACAGGCCAAGTTAGTACTGTATACAATGGCTGGGTGTAAGCAGACAGGTGAGCTTTGTTACCAAGACTACTATTTCCTAGACCCACATTGGTGATTCAAAACGGCCGATAGAAAGACTTATATCATTCAATAGATTGCTTTCCTGAACACAAAATGTTCGCCATAACTACCAACTTTATCATTAAAATGCTCTTGGTGGTGACGACTTAAAGGAAAACTGATCGACTACGTCAAAATAATTAATCTTAAAATAACCTTAAACAGAAAAACCAGAAGTCAAGTGAAACTAAATTAAATTCAAAAAAAATTATGACGAATTAATTATTCATTTTTAATTTTAATTTTGAAAAAAAATATTTTTTAATAAAATTGCAATTCGATTATGAATGTGGTATGTTGATGGTATGTTGATATTGGGGTGAAATTAAAATTTATAAAATGAAAATATCCCAAGACTATTTATTTATATAAGATTTATATAAGATTTAATGAAACATAATTTTGGATTTATTTTGTCTTAGTAATTTATTTGATGACAGAAGAATTGAATGTTATAGCATTTAACATGGCGACCACACCAGGACAGATCTGCTTATTGGACGATTACTTCCAGAAAGATTCCACAGGGGAGATGACCTCGAATTATTCATCAAAAAATGTCAGAGGTTCTTCGAAATAACGAAGACACCAGTGAAGACTCAAATGGTACTAGTCATTACACATCTGGATAGGAATTTGATCGAAGAATATGAAGCCGCAGAAGATAAAACCGTGGAACAGGAATTAAGAACAGTTTTTCATCGACTAACGTCATTGATTGATGACTTAAGAGAGGCCTTGAACTACGACCCAGGTAACGAATCAGTGTAAGTATTTATAGAGAAAATATTAAAAATTACGAAAAAATTGGACTCGCATATTTGGAATGAGGAGAAAATTCAGAAATGTTTACTGACACATTGCATTAAAGATAATGAAATCAGAAAAGAAATCGAAATGAAAGATTTCAAGACGGCGGAACAGATTAAAGAAACTATATAGAAGATAGAAAATGTTAACAAGGTTATTGAACAAGTAAACACTGTGAGATCAATACTAACTAAAACTGTGGAAAGAATTTTTAGAGATGTGGTTAAAGTAGGAGCCACGAAGAGAAAAATCAACGAATGGAAATCAGGGAAGCAATGGCAAAGAAATATATGATAAAAACAGAACTATAAAAGGGCACAATCAGACATGAAATGGGAAAATGCGCAAACCTGAAGAAGTGGAATAAAGTGAAAAGTTATCGAAATTGAAGCTGGAAAACCGGAGAGGGGTAGATTAGGGGATGGTGAAGAAGACAGTGAGCAAGAAATTGTTAGAAAATGTGTAGAAAGGGTCGTAAAACAGACAAATGTGAAAAAACGTAAAATATTAATTAATTAATTAATTGGCTAATGGGAAACCCGAGCACGGCAATTTGGAAGGGTAAACAAACAAGGAATTCAAGGGGCAATTATCCGAACGACCGGATAAACGAGGGTAAACAAAAGAAGGGGAATTACGAAGAAGGTCAACAGAAATAGCCAATTAGGGAATGATAACTAAAGTCAAAACCAATTAGGTCAAAAATGGGCCAATTACAACAATTATGGGAGTATATAAGGAAACTCAAAATTCACATAATCGGCGATAGCCTTAGGTAGGGCAGAAGAAAACGACATTAGGACTTAAAGAAATAAAATAAAAGAAGAAAAAGAATTATAGGTAAAACTGAAGAGTTAGACAAGGAGTGTCAAAAGAGTCTGGATCAGAGAGCGGAACTAAATCAAAAGGTGAAACTTAATTTTTTAATCGTACAAGGTTGAGACCTTCCAGAGCGGAGTCCGATCTGAAATTGAGTGAGAATTGTGATTAACCAACAGTGTAATTAATTGTTGAGAATTGTAAATTTTTATAAAACAAATATACGTTGGGAGTTGGTGTTTATTGATTTTGGAACACGTGGAGTCAGACCATTACGAGCATTGTACTTTTTCATTAATTTATGACACTCCAAGCTATGACCAATCGACGACTGACAGTACTTCTTATACAGTTTGCCTGATTCTATATATATATAAATTATAGTATCATATACCATTCATAATTATCTTGAATATTATCATTATATTATTATTTAATTCATTTAAGAATTATTTATAAATGAATTAAATATTAATATATGTTTAAGTTCACTTAAATCATATAAATTGGATTTATTTTCAGAATATAAAATATATATTATAAAATATCATATGTTGTATTTGTAGTATATAGTTGCAAACTACGTTGGGAATCATAAATTATTATTATTATTATTATTATTATTATTATTATTATTATTATTATTATTATTATTATTATTATTTTTATTATTATTATTATTATTATTATTATTATTATTATTATTATTATTATTATTATTATTATTATTATTATATTATTATTATTATTATTATTATTATTATTATTATTATTATTATTATTATTATTATTATTATTATTATTATTATTATTATTATTATTATTATTATTATTATTATTATTATTATTATTATTATTATTATTATTATTATTATTATTATTATTATTATTATTATTATTTAAAATAGTGTAGATGCCCATTGCAAACTACAAGGAATATATTATAGAGATAGCTGTAGTCTCTATTATTTTCTTAAAATTTTTTTAAACATTTGCATAATATTTTCATCATTTGCATTTGCATCATTTACATTTTAGGAACATTCGCATTTTCAGGATCATATATTACCATCTTAACCGAACCTTTACTAAATCAAACCGATTTTAATAAACTCAAAGAAAGCTGAATAAAATAGCCAATATTAAGATGTCCGAACTTTAAAAGACCGTATATACTAATGACAGATGCCAGTAATTTCGCATTGGGCGCGGTGTTAGGACAGCAAGTAGAAGGGGAGAAAAATCATGTAATTGCTTATGCCAGCAGATCGTTGAAGCCTCATGAAAAGAATTACTCAACAATCAAAAAAGAAACGTTAGCATTGGTATATGGGATAACCACTTTTCGACAATACCTAGTAGGCAGAAAATCCGTTACAATGGCTAATGAGGCAAGAGATTCAGCC
This sequence comes from Schmidtea polychroa, assembly GCA_959609185.1. Taxonomy (NCBI): domain Eukaryota; kingdom Metazoa; phylum Platyhelminthes; order Tricladida; family Dugesiidae; genus Schmidtea; species Schmidtea polychroa. The sequence goes on from CAUHTR010003229.1 coordinate 9,456, forward strand.
AGTAAATTAATTAGGTGGTCAGTCGCGTTACAAGAATATGATTTTGAGATAAAGTATCGTACAGGAAAGTCAAATGCAAATGCGAATGCTATGTCGAGAATACCCGTGGAAAACAATGGTGATCAGGACGAAAAAAATTGCGAAAATACAATATTTATGGAAATTAAAACGGCAAATAATATAGAAAAATTACAAGATAATCAAGAAAATGACGGGGAATTAAATCAGTTACGTCAACATGCTGTCACAATCAAAAAGGAGAGTGACTGGAAACATATTGCCGAGGAGAACCATAAATACATTATTCATGATAGTTTGTTAAAATATGTACAAAACGAAAATTTGTTAATTATTGTTCCGACAAAACATTGAAAAGCATAAATGATGAGCCAGAAATAAAAATTGATTTGAGAGGGTCTCGCAAAAATATTCGTTTCGATTTGGAACACAGGAACTTAGTTCAAATCGCCCTCACCGATAAAATTATTTATAAGCTCAACCGGGTAATTGGAAAGATTGGGTCTGTTAAAGTACAGTTTACAGCACTTATTCAGTTTGAAAAAGATGGGGAAATTAAAGATAATTTCTTTTCAAATAGTGCGAGTGTTTTTTCCGACAATTTTCTTATCGATGGTATGAGTCGATTAAATGAGAAAATTGAAAAATTTACTTATTTAGGTAGTGGATGGAGAGTAGTAAGGATTAAGGAAATTTATTTTATTTTGACCACATTTTACCCTATAAGTCCATAGTTTTATAACTACACCAGTGGCATTAAATAAAAAGAAAACAATTGTAAACGTAAGAAACAATGACCATGTTTGTTTTATACATAGTGTTTTATCACTATTAAAGCGTGATATAATTTTCCAACATATGAGGGATAAAATATTATCCTTGTGCAGTTAAAATAATTAAGCGAATACAAAGTAGTGACATCTTACTTTAGTATTCTCTGGGTGCCCCAAAATAATTCCCACTTGCTTATCCAACTCTTTCATCGACTTTGCGATCGTTGTGCTACACAGGAGCCATCGATCTCTTGCAGGCTGAGATAAACAGCAGGGATTAACAAATCCATTGCCTTATATCTGTACAATAGTTGAAAATTATTGTTTGTAAATTATCAATAAAAGTTTTGTAAAGAGAAAGGAGTTTGTTCTTTATTCACTCTATTTAATTTAATACGCGCAACCACATTAAATATATTATATTTATACTTATTTTTATTTATTGGAGTCATAGTGTTGAGATCAGTAACCCCCGCTTTTCGATCTTAACATTTTGGTGAGCCCGACGTGATCTAATTTACGGTGGAATAAGAATTTTATTTATAAAAGACAAACATCTTTTTGAATCATTGAGTTAAGAAATAGGATAGTAATAAATTTTAGACCAGGTAATAGAAACCAGCAAATAATGGCAGATATAAATAACTTACAAAATCTAAATGAGAATAATTTACAAAATAATAATGCGCCAGTAGCTCAACCACCAGCGGTAGATTTTATGAGATATCCAACAATTCCGATTAAACCATTTAGTGGAAACCCAGGGGAGTTTCCAGAATTTATGTCCTAATATTTTCAGTTAGCCAGAGCATTAGGATTCCCGGAACCGGTAATGATTTTGAGATTACCTTTATATTTAAAAGAGATGGCGCGAGAAATATATAACGATGTTATAATAGCCGAGCATCCAGTTGAATGGAATGTATTGCGATTAGCGTTACAAAACAGAATATTACCGGGGGATGCAACTAGAGTGCTGAGACAACAATTTTATAACAGGCGACAAATTCGGGTGAGCATTTTGGGGAATTTTCATATCAAATAATGATGTTGGCAGAGAGAGTATTTGGTAATAGGGCAGTCTGGATTGATGCAACTAGAGCATTAGTGAAAGATCAGTTTTGGTCAGGGTTATCGTCAGCAATAAGAAATGCACTCAGTTTACACATAGGGGATAATTTAGAGGAATTAACTCGCAAAGCTTGTTTAATTGAAAGTAGCATTGAAAAGTCAAATAATTTTGCAATTAGTAGCAATAAGTCATGTATGTCAAAAGATTGTAAAAGTAGGAATAATTCTCCGGGGAACAAATTATGTGCCAAGTGTGGGAGAAATAATCACGTGGCAACAAACTGTAGAATTTCAGACCTAAATTGTGAGAAATGCAAGCGCAAGGGACATGTAGCGTCAGTTTGTAAGGCTAGTTTTGGGGGGAATAATTCAAATAATAACAATAATAGAAATAGAAGCCCCGATATGAATTTTCGAGGTAATAATAATAATAATAACTTTCAGAGTAGAAATAATAATTTTAATAATAATGTTGAGGTTGTCAAATTAAAATTATCATAAATTAAATTAGAATTAATTTGATTCAAAAGAACATTGAAGTGGAACGAAAGAGAATCGCAATCAAGCAGAGAATTGGAGTTAAAGAAAGAACTATATAAATAATGTCTATGCCACAACACAGATGAATATTTCTGAGGATGGAACTCATTGGCCCTTTATCGTAAAAGAAGATGATAACAATACCGTGATCAAAACTGAATTATCTGAGGAACCGAACGAAAACGAGTGTGAAAAGTACAAAAGTAAATTAACGGAGGAACCAAGAGAAGCCGAGTGTGACGAGTGCGAATCAAAACAAACAGATTTGGGTGAAGAGCAAAACGAGAATATTAGTAATGGAGCAGATAATACTTATGTAGTAAATCAAGAGATAAGCAATGTAATTGAAGAGATGTTAATTGCAGAGAGAATGAAATGCGAATCGAATTTTGTAGAAACAGAAGACGGTGGTCAATCGAACAACCGGAAGCGAAGAAAATACAAGTTAAACAATAAAGAGGAACGAAACGATTTAGATAAAACGGAGTCCAGTGATGTGGGAAAATTGGACTTAAATGATGTAAAGCAAACAAAATTAATTCTTAAAGGGTTGGCATCGGAATTATATGCACTGGAGGAAAAGAATATATGTAACGATGAATTCATACAACAACTTGCCAGAGAACTGAAAGGACGACTTCCTGTAGCACTTAAAAAAAATTAGGAAAGACATATTTTGCGATGAAACAGTAATCAAAGAGCTAATTAAAAACGGTTTGAATAAAGATGTGGTATTATCAGTCCTTGCTTATATTGTTTTCGAAATTGGTATCTACAGTTGGCTGGAATCTGATGAATCGGGAAAGTGGATTGAACAAGCAGTAAAAGTGGTAAATACGTATGTGAATAGTTGGATCAAGTGTAATGGTGGATGGAAAAAGTTGACACTAAAACCGGAAAATTTGAAAAGGGCGTATGAGCCAAAAAAGGGGAAAATGATAGTTCCATGGGTATCTATGTTTATTATCATAATATTAGGATTTATCAATACTACAACGTCATTGGTAGCTTATGATTGTTCTCAAACAGAAATGGGAAAAGTATACTCGCTAGTAGATGTAGCTGAATGTCTGGATGCATATCCGAGAAATTTAAAATGGGCAAGTGAGATGAAATATCATGTTTATCAAGAATCAGGATTTAGACGAGTAAAAGTGAGAGAATGTACGGCAAAAAGGACCACATTTACATTTTATTGTGGCAAATGGAGTCATTCGTCGTTAATAAAAATGCATTCAATCCCTAGAGTAATTGAGATAACTCGCGAAAACTGTTTGGCAGCGTTTCAAACAGGAGAATTAAAAATAAATGCGGAAATTAAGTTAAAAGCGAAAGTGAATCACAAAATTCGCGAAACAATTGCAATAAAAGGGGTGATCAAAGCAAATGGTGATTGCGAAGGTGAATCGCACAAGGTGGGTGAACAGGTTATTGATAAAGTCGTTGTTATAGAAGAGTACGAATCAGAGTTGAAATATTTTGACGGATCGTTCGATGATGACACGGGAAAATTACAAACGCATCCATTTTGCAATATGAGAGAAACCAGTTGTAATACAGGTGAATCAATTTTGGTGTACGACGTGAATGTGAAAAATTGTAACAGCGCACTTAAAATCGATGCCTTTCAAAGAGATAACAGGAGAGCAAATTCAAGAGAGACCAGAAAGTACAATTCTAAATTCAGTGATGAATATAACGATTAAAATTACGCCTTTGCGAATGAAAGATACTCCAACGGTATTAATGGCAATATCCCCGAATGATGGGATGAGATTTCTCAGAAAGGGTATAAATACCAAATGTGGACAAACATTATATGAAACAAATTATAAGGGAATTTATGTATCAAAAAGAATTGTCGAGGAAGCTCAAACGAAGTTATATTCAGAGGAAATTAAACTAACGAATTATTTCAATAACAAAATTGATTATCTGTTTCATTTTAGCCAAGATACGGTCGAAAGTGTGTATCGAGAAATTATATTAAATGATTGCAAGTTAAATAAGGAAATTTTGCGAAACAGAATGGCGATGGCTATTACAAATCCGAATTTAGTTGTTCCAATGCTAATATCAGAGAACGGAGTATTTGCTCGAATTTTTGGCGAAGCGTTGTATAGCTATAAATGCAAAGCTGTACCTATAAAATTGATGAAATTCGATCAATGTACAAATGAATTGCCAGTGAATTTTAACGGGAAATTGCGATTCATGGAACCGGTGACACGCATTCTACTGGAAGAGGACGTGAAGCCTAAAGTATTGCAATGTAATAGATTATTGGCACCACTGTATCGCTTGACGTCTGAATCATGGATTGCACTACCCGATCACAGAGGAGTGAAAGTTCCAGAGAAATTGGAGTTGACCAAATTAGAGTATTTGATTAATTTTACATCGCTAGATAGTATGACGCAAAGTGGGATGTATTCAAGTGATGATATTGGAGCGGCCCGGAGAAATTTATTATTTCCATCAAAAAAAGAAAGGGTGATTATGGAAATGGTGGACACTATTCTCCCGAGTGGACTGGGAAAGCGAATTACGACTACTTGTTAACACATGATCATTACAAAAGAGCAACATATAATACGATGAAAAAGATATGGGGAAAGTTCATGTTTATTGGTCAAGCTTGTGCTGGATTAATCGGAATCTACGTAATTGGAATCGTGATTAAAGTAATAATCTCGCAGGTGTTGTCAACACACAGATTGTATACTATTACGGGATTGTCTTGGAAATTAGTCATGGGATGCGTTCCATTGCTAGCCAGATTTTTTATCACACATCATCAGTATAAAGAGATGGAAACTTTGAAAACACGACTGATGAAAAAGAAAAAGGTAAGTTATATCGATTTGACTACTACTTCTAACGATGACAAAAATGATGACGAAAATTTCAATGAATCCGCCCCGTTGTATTCGGAGGAACGAATGCAAAGTAACACATTGAAAAACTATCAACTGCTAAAAGAATCGCTGTCCAATAATGATAATCAGGATACTTTTTTCTAGATTGTGTATACCAAAATCTTTTATCCAACCACTACCAGCGTATCCAGTCGAAAAATTGAGGGAAATGAAACCAGTCGAAAATATTGCTTTACAATGTGAGAGAATCGAACCAACAAGTGCCGAAATCGAAAGACGAAACAGGTTAGGTTTACCCGGAAATTATGTATTGATGACGTTAGCAAAAATTGGCAAACAACCACGAATATTAATCCAATTAAATAAAAAGAGAGTGGAGGCTGTTGTGGATTCAGGATCAAGTCATACAATTATATCAGAAGAGATATTGTCGGCAAAGGAGAAAAGGCAAATAAAACCATCAAATAGCATAATCAGATCACTGTCTAAAAACGTATTGAGAATAATTGGAGAAATAGAAGTGGTACTTCTAATTGGTGACAGAAAGATTACACATAACGTACAGATTATGGAAAAAAGCCCTGTATTGTGTTTGATTGGAATGGATGTACTGGAGCAGTTAGACGGAATCTCACTGGATTTTAAAACTGGAAATTTGATCGTGGGAAAAAGTGGCGAAGTCATTCATAATTTAGGAGAAGTATTTCTCAGTCAATCGTTAACCATCCCACCTCAAACAGAAATAATATATTATGCGAACCCTGCTGGCGTAGACAATGATGAATTTATATTTGAACCGAATCAAACGTTAATAGAAAAATACGAGACCCCGATGTGTGACGAAATTGTGAAAGTGGAAAATCAATTATTACCAGTGCGAATAGCTAATTACGGTGACAAGCCAATTCGGCTAAAACCAAAGACGAAACTAGGCAAATTGTCCAATATGTTGATAGAAGCGGAAAGGAAGATTCCTAGAAACGTAAAAATTTATAAAGAACCTGAAGTAGTAAGTACTGATCTGACCGAAGAGCAAAGGCAAAAGTTTACAGAATTGTTGAGGAGATACCGGGATATTTTTGCGAGACACGAATATGACTTGGGGTTAACAAATATAATTGAACATGAAATTCCATTGTTGGATGAAACCCCGGTGAAAATAAAACCGTACAGAATACCATATATTCATCAAACCGAAAGTGATCGACAAATTCAGACAATGAAAGATTTTGGAATAATCAGAGATAGCTGATCACCGTTTTCGTCGTCCATTGTAATTGTAAAGAAAAAAGACGGAGATTTACGATTTTGTGTGGATTACAGAAAACTGAACCAGGTAACAAGAAAAGATACATATCCAATTCCTGTACCCCAGGAAATGTTCGATCAGATGGGAGAAGCTCAATATTTTACTGTGATTGATTTGAATAAAGGGTATAATCAATTTAAAGTCAAGGAAGAGGATAGAAAGAAGACAGCCTTTTCAGATGGTAAAGGGTTATATGAGTTCAATGTTCTACCGTTCGGTTTGACGGGAGCCCCGGCTACATTTCAAAGAGGTATGAATTTTGTATTAAGAGGCTTAAAACACGCGTTAGTTTATATTGATGATATTATTATATTTTCAAATAGCTTTGATGAACATCTCGATGATGTTGAGGCAGTATTTAAACGACTAAAAGGAGCAAAATTGAAAATAAAACCATCGAAGTGTGAATGGGGAAAATCCGAAGTGGTGTATGTTGGTCATATAATATCAAGACGAGGTCTACAAACAAATCCTGAAAACATTAAAAAGGTGGAAGTGTATCCAATTCCAAAGAATGCGGATGACGTGAGGCAATTCTTAGGATTAGCAAGCTATTATAGAAAGTTTATAAAGAATTTCTCGCATATAGCTCAACCGTTAAATTCATTATTGAAGAAGAATAACAAGTTCATATGGAACAAAACTCAACAAGAAGCTTTTGACGCACTGAAGCAAAAATTAATAACGACACCTATTTTGCGATGCCCAGATTTTACAAAATTGTTCTTATTAATGACGGATGCCAATAACGTTGCATTAGGCGCAGTGTTGGGTCAGAAGGTAGATGGGGAAAAAGATCACGTGATAGCGTATGCAAGCAGGTCACTGAGACCACATGAAAAAAATTATTCAACAATTGAAAAAGAAACCTTAGCGTTAGTTTACGGAATCGCTACGTTTAGACAATACTTGTTGGGACGGAAATTTATCGTATACACTGATCACAATCCTCTTCAATGGTTGATGAAGCATAGAGATTCAGCTAGTAAATTAATTAGGTGGTCAATAGCTCTTCAAGAGTATGATTTCGAAATTAAATACAGAGCAGGGAAAGCTAATGCAAATGCCGATACAATGTCTAGAATTCCCAATGGAGGCATTGAAAGTGAAGGTAGTACAGAAACGATTGAAGGCACGATATTTGCCGCAATTAAAGCCGTTAACAATATGATAGAGTTACAAAATCAACAGAAAAAGGACAATCAACTTAAACAGTTTTTTGAACGAGCAATTACAGTCGAAAAAGAGAGCAATTTAAAGAAAATAATCAATGAAAATCACAAATATATAATTCACGAAGGAATATTAAAATGTGTAAAAAACGATGAGATACTAATCATGATTCCTGAAAAACAGAGAGATTCATTATTGATGCAATATCACGATGGAGCTTTAGGAGGGCACTTATCTGCTAGAAAAACTTTATCGAGACTAAAACTAAAATATTATTGGCCATTAATGGAGCAAGATGTGAGAGATTGGTGCAAGAAATGTAAAATATGTATTACAAGGAGAAATACAGGAAATAAAATTAAAGTACCTTTAAAACCAATGCCTGTACCAACTGCACCAATGGAGATGACTGCAATGGACATTGTGGGACCATTACCTGAAACAATAAAAGGAAATAAATGTATTGTAGTATTCTGTGATTATTTGACGAGATGGCCGGAAGCTTACGCCATACCAAATCAAAAGGCCGATACGGTAGCCAAAATATTCGTAGAGAATATTGTCTTTAGATATGGCACTCCTAAGAAATTACTAGCTGATCAGGGCTCAAACTTTCAAAGCGAATTATTTAAATCAATTACTGAGTTATTTGGAATCTGGAAGCTGAACACTTCTCCTTATCATCCACAAACCGATGGCTTAGTTGAGAGATTTAACGGTACATTGATAAATATGATCTCTTCGTATGTTAATAGTAAGCAAAGGGATTGGGATGAATATATAAANTCAAGACGAGGTCTACAAACAAATCCTGAAAACATTAAAAAGGTGGAAGTGTATCCAATTCCAAAGAATGCGGATGACGTGAGGCAATTCTTAGGATTAGCAAGCTATTATAGAAAGTTTATAAAGAATTTCTCGCATATAGCTCAACCGTTAAATTCATTATTGAAGAAGAATAACAAGTTCATATGGAACAAAACTCAACAAGAAGCTTTTGACGCACTGAAGCAAAAATTAATAACGACACCTATTTTGCGATGCCCAGATTTTACAAAATTGTTCTTATTAATGACGGATGCCAATAACGTTGCATTAGGCGCAGTGTTGGGTCAGAAGGTAGATGGGGAAAAAGATCACGTGATAGCGTATGCAAGCAGGTCACTGAGACCACATGAAAAAAATTATTCAACAATTGAAAAAGAAACCTTAGCGTTAGTTTACGGAATCGCTACGTTTAGACAATACTTGTTGGGACGGAAATTTATCGTATACACTGATCACAATCCTCTTCAATGGTTGATGAAGCATAGAGATTCAGCTAGTAAATTAATTAGGTGGTCAATAGCTCTTCAAGAGTATGATTTCGAAATTAAATACAGAGCAGGGAAAGCTAATGCAAATGCCGATACAATGTCTAGAATTCCCAATGGAGGCATTGAAAGTGAAGGTAGTACAGAAACGATTGAAGGCACGATATTTGCCGCAATTAAAGCCGTTAACAATATGATAGAGTTACAAAATCAACAGAAAAAGGACAATCAACTTAAACAGTTTTTTGAACGAGCAATTACAGTCGAAAAAGAGAGCAATTTAAAGAAAATAATCAATGAAAATCACAAATATATAATTCACGAAGGAATATTAAAATGTGTAAAAAACGATGAGATACTAATCATGATTCCTGAAAAACAGAGAGATTCATTATTGATGCAATATCACGATGGAGCTTTAGGAGGGCACTTATCTGCTAGAAAAACTTTATCGAGACTAAAACTAAAATATTATTGGCCATTAATGGAGCAAGATGTGAGAGATTGGTGCAAGAAATGTAAAATATGTATTACAAGGAGAAATACAGGAAATAAAATTAAAGTACCTTTAAAACCAATGCCTGTACCAACTGCACCAATGGAGATGACTGCAATGGACATTGTGGGACCATTACCTGAAACAATAAAAGGAAATAAATGTATTGTAGTATTCTGTGATTATTTGACGAGATGGCCGGAAGCTTACGCCATACCAAATCAAAAGGCCGATACGGTAGCCAAAATATTCGTAGAGAATATTGTCTTTAGATATGGCACTCCTAAGAAATTACTAGCTGATCAGGGCTCAAACTTTCAAAGCGAATTATTTAAATCAATTACTGAGTTATTTGGAATCTGGAAGCTGAACACTTCTCCTTATCATCCACAAACCGATGGCTTAGTTGAGAGATTTAACGGTACATTGATAAATATGATCTCTTCGTATGTTAATAGTAAGCAAAGGGATTGGGATGAATATATAAAGCCTTGCTTGTTTGCTTACCGAAATGCAATAAACCCAAGCACGGGTGAGACACCTTTTTATTTGATGTATCTAAGAAGAAATAATATGCCGATAGATTTAAACTTCCAATTGCCGGTAACACAATATATGGAAATACCAAACTATAAAGCATTAATGCAAGAACGAGTGCAGTCCGTGTGGGCAAAAGCTAGGTTAACGGTAAAACACAATCAAGAAAAGTATAAAGAAGCCCATGATAAAAAGGCACATCCACATGGAATCAAAATTGGAGACTTGGTATATCTCAATAGACCTGAACCGCTCAAAGGAATGTCACCAAAATTACAGAGACCGTTTAAAGGGCCATATAAAGTATGTGACACAACTGAAACAAATTTGAAACTACTACCATTCAGGAGTAAAAAAGCTAATCCTATAATAGTTCATGCAAATCGATGCAAATTAATGCCAGAAGACGATGAAACAAGATGTCCACTTCGATCAAAACAAAACAAAGAAAAAGTGGATGCCATAGTTCAACAAAAATTTACCAAAAACCCAGTCCCAATCAGTTACATTACAAAAATGTTGTTTATAATGATTGCTCTGTTAACACTGACAAGTGTTAAGGGTGGGAAGGTCGATTTACCTTATGCAGTGACAAAAATACCCTTATGGGAAAAGATCAATATATACTCTACGTATACGAATATTGTCTGGATCTATCATTGTGAGGTATCGGAACAGATAGAAATTAACAACCTCTTAGATCCATTCACGCCGGTCAGCATTCTTAATTACGATAGAAATATGTATATGGCACAAGTATTAAAGGCGAACTTCAGGTATCCGTGGTTTATAAAACAAAATGAGACAAATTCGTCGGTAAAGTTTAGTCAAATTCGAGTCATAATACAAACGAAAGAATTACGACATACAGTCGAAATAGAGCCGGTATTAAATGGAGTAAATGTGTATTGTGTATACAGCAAGTGAACGGGTGAAAGCACAAGTGATATTTCAAAACTTTGTTGATACATTAAATACACGGAAATCGTATTCTCGATATTATAACCTAAAAATGAATGCCAATTATACCATATTAACAAATTATTATGAAAATATGCTATACGATAACGGGACAATAATGAACAATAGATGGGCATTGTTTAAAACCGAAAAGCAGAGTATTTACCTAAGAAATGTATCGAATATAGTGATTTTCAAAGTGCAGTATGAAGCGATAGTAATATATAGAAAATCAATGATCAATGAAAGAGTAATTATTAGTGAGAATCAAAGAATTATCGTTTTGTTGGATGTGGGTAAAAGTTACTTTTTATTTAATACTTCTAATTTAGGAGATAATTACCTGATAAAAATCAAATACCAGTTGTGGATGGACAAACCATATCGTTGGCAAACAGTTTTGGTAGAAACAAAACTGATCAAAAGGCCAGAGTTGATCCTAACAGCCACACATCAAACACAGACGATAGTAGAAACCACGGGTCCACCACTGAATCGAAATAAATTTAATCGAACTCAAATGAGCAAGCTAGTTTTAAAAGAAACGAACCAAACATTAATCATCTGTGAATACTTACTCTATCTTATGATAACAGCATTTTTCATACTATCCTTAGTGTTTCTAATAATAACAATCGTATTATGCAAAAGGACACCTAACTATGATCATCGACAATGATTTTATATTGCATGCATGTTATAATATATATATATGAATCAAAGTCAATCATCGTCATACAAAATAATAAAACTTTGGACGACGAAGTCGTCCCGAACTCCGTGGGGAGGGTCATTTTCAAATAGGAGAGTTTTCGCAAAGCCTTCCATAACTCCAAAGGTTCTTTTGAGGCCCCGACGTCGCGGAAGGGCGACCGGCAACCAAACCAATTCTTCGGACTTAGGAGCCTAAAATAACGAATATTATAAAATTTCAGTTGCTTAGTTGTAAGGTATGTATGTAGTACAAGTATCATAAGTCTACAGTTTAATATCGTTTCTATAGATAAATGGGCAATGCGTAAAGTGATATATAGGTGATTTAATAAATGCTATAATGGAAAATAGATAAGATTAAGTCAGTGAAATCTAATTTTGATATTAAATATTTTGTAATTCAAAATTATTTTTACAACTTCCAAAACAAAATTTCAAACAAATAAGTGCGATAGCACGTAATAAATTCATATTATCGATAAGTTCACGTGACAATCTTAGGAAAAGGTGGTTTTAATTAGGATTTCAAATATCACCATATTGTGAGCATCTTTGATGTTAGTTTCCTTCCATTTTCGGTTTTTCTATTAAGAAAAGTGTATAATAATAATGATAATATAATAATGTATAGTATAATATATATAATAATAACGTAAATAGTATAAAATATGATATAATAAATAATAATAATAATAATAATAATAATAATAATAATAATAATAATAATAATAATAATAATAATAATAATAATAATAATAATAATAATAATAATAATAATAATAATAACAATAATAAATAATAATAATAATAATAATAATAATAATAATAATAATAATAATAATAATAATAATAATAATAATAATAATAATAATAATAATAATAATAATAATAATAATAATAATAATAATAATAATAATGATATTAATATTAATAATAATAAAATTACGCACTTAAATCCATCGAGTATGAATTTTCAGGCAAGAAATGAATAATGGCTATGTTGTGCCTTATATAGCCAGTTCTATCAATTATATCAATGTTGATAATTTGAGTTTGGAACTCAGATCAATGTTGATTTTTGGATAATTTGAGTTTAAAACTCAAATAAAGAACCCAAATAAATCAGCAAACAAAGATAAGTCGGCATTTGATTTTTGGATAATTTGAGTTTAAAACTCAAATAAAGAATCCAAATAAATAAGAAAACAATGATAAGTCGGCATTCCATTAAAATAATTTAAAACCGTTGAATATCAAAATTCGGTTTAAACAAAAAAAAAAACTATCAACATGTATTTCGAGGACGAACTTTTTTTAAGGGGGGAGATATGTTGAGGTTGTCAAATTAAAATTATCTTAAATTAAATTAGAATTAATTTGATTCAAAAGAACATTGAAGTGGAACGAAAGAGAATCACAATCAAGCAGAGAATTGGAGTTAAAGAAAGACATAAGGAAAACAGAACGAGAAAAAGGTGTAAGCAGATACGGAATGGAGAAAAAGTGCAAATCGGAGAAATTGGAATAAATTGAAAAGTTATCAAAATTGAAGCTGGAAAACGGAATAGGTGTAGATCAGGGATTGGCGAAGAAGATAGCGAGCAAGAAATTGTCAGAAAATGTCTTGAAAGGGTTGAAAATAGGTAAAAAGGTTAAAACAGAAATCATTAATTAATTAATTAATTGGCTAATGGAAAACCCGGGCTAATGGGAAGTCCGGGCCAATGGAGAACCCGAGAGATGAAGAAACCTCGAGCACGGTTATTAGGGAAAATAAACAAACTGAACGTTGGAGAACGATTATCAAAACAAACAAAACGACTTTTGGAGAGACATTATCTTAACAACCGAGCGCGGCAATCGAGAAAAATAAACAGTTTAACTTTTAGAGAACTATTATGGAATCAACAGGATAAGTGAGGGTAAATAAAAAAAGATCGGAAATAACATGAAGGAACGGTAGAAGTGATTAATTACAGTTATTTTATCATAATATCAAAGAAAGCCGCTGGTAATCAAAATGATTATTGGAGTATATAAGGAGACTCCAAATTCAGAAAATTTGGCGTTAGCCTTAGGTAGGGAAGAAGAAATTGACAATAGGTTTTGGAGATTGTTAGAAGAGGTGAAATTGAAGAGACGTGGAAAATTAAGGAATCAAAGAAGTCAGATCAAGGAAATTAAAGGGTATCAAAAGTGAATCAAAGAGTTGAGTGAATTAAATTCAAAACAGTCAAACAAATCGAATCAAAGACAAGGAGTCGAATAAAGGAATTAAAAGGTGATAGTTACTTTCAAGATCGCACAGGGTCGAGACTTCCGAGGTGAGGCTTGATCGAATAGATAAAAAGTTTGATTATTAAATTATTGTGTGAAATTTGTTGTGATTGAGAATTGTAAAGTGTAATAACAAATATACGTTGGGAAATCGGAGTTTATTGATTTGTCTGAACACGAGGAGTCAGAGTAACCAACGATCAATCTTTTGTTATTATAAAACCCAACAATAATATAAAAAGGGATGAAGTAAATTCGGGGGGTAAAATTAAATGTCATAAGTGTGGAAAATTTGGTCATATTATGCGTTCTTGTCCACAAAATCAGTTATCTAATAACAATGGTAGTAGTAATGGTAATAATCGATCGAAGCAGACAATGTTTGCAGTGAATTCAGATCACAAATTAACGTATTTGCAGCAGCTTGAATTAGAAATTCAAGAAGAGAGAAACAGGTTAGCAAGGCTAACAACAAATGAAACCGATGGGTACGACGAAAATGAAGCTGTTTATATGACGTCAGCCAAAAAGAGGCGAAATAAAAATAATTATGTAGAACTTGAAGTGTTGATGCTTCAAGAAAGTCCACAAGAGGACAAAAAGGAAAAGACTATGGTCATAGAACCAGAGGTCTGTGAGGGTTTACAGGTTTCACCCAGGAAAAATCTAGTGGCTATGGCAATGGAGCCAGAAGTCAACAGAGAAATAGAAGGTTTGCCAGTTTCACCAGTTAAAAATCGTAAGGCTATGGACATGGATCCAGTAGCTAATGTAATTGTTCTAACAAAAGTTTTGGAAAAAAGATGGGCTTCGGTCAGTGAGCCGGAAGTTTTTATAGCCACATCATCCATGCGAGGTGAGTGTGGTAGTGAACCAATAAAGGTTAGAGAAGCATCGAAAGAGGAAAGAAATCCCATCGATGACTGTAGAAAGGTATTATTACGCAAGAGCGTATGGCAAAGAGAAA
This sequence comes from Schmidtea polychroa, assembly GCA_959609185.1. Taxonomy (NCBI): domain Eukaryota; kingdom Metazoa; phylum Platyhelminthes; order Tricladida; family Dugesiidae; genus Schmidtea; species Schmidtea polychroa. The sequence goes on from CAUHTR010003229.1 coordinate 24,483, forward strand.
TGAGACAGAAATTAGAAAATATTCGTTTAAACCCCGTTAATGAGAATGAGGTTGACAAAGTAATGGACATCATATCAGAATTAGACAGAAATGAGGAATATCATCCAGAATTGAGAGAAATTCTGAGAAATATTGGCCTAAATTGGAAACAAAGAGAGAATTTGGAGGATTCTACAATTTTTGTATCTCTCCCAAAGGGTTGTTTTCGTAGATATACAATTAACCCAAGTGAAAAGGTAGAAGCATTGGCAAAGAGAGTTTCTGAGTTAAAACTTCAATTGAGATGCAAACTATATTTATTGGGAGAAAAATTATTAGAGGGAGAAACCCTGTTAGATTGTGGTATACTGCCAGGGAAACATATGATTATAAAAGCAAAGTTTCACAAGGAAACTGTTACAGTAGTGGACTTGGATAATGTCCTTACAATAAGCGAGAAAGAAATTGATCAATTAAATCAAATATCAGCCGTACCACATAGATTGGGAATCGAACTGATGAAAAACCCAAGAGATGGGGAAGCCATTAAAATGATAATGGATTGGATACTGGAGTTGCGAATCCCAGTAGATACTCTTAGAGAGATAATGCCATTGGTAGTGCCTTTAGAAAAAGAGACATCACAATTTCAGACACAAGCAAAGATGTTGCTAATTAAAAATGGACATGCTATCAGGCATTTGGAAGGTAGACAAGGTCCAGTGATGTTAGATATCAGGATACCCAGGAGAGGACACCTGATACAACAATTCTCATGTTATCATAGAGTAAAGAAACTGAGAAAAAGAATATCAGAAATAGTAAAAGAATCCTTCCTAATAATGATACATGGTTGTCAGGTGGATGACGACGAATTTCTAGTAGATGTTGGATGTTTTCCATATGAGGAAACAGTTGTATTAATATTACTGGTAGAGTTTCCAGAGTCCAAGATATACAGGAGGCAACAAAAACACACCTCTGTGGAAACAATTGTTGTATGTTCCCTTTGAACATGGGACAAGAGGAACAACGACATCTTAAGAAATCTGGGCCTTAAATATGAAGAATATATGTCCACAGAAACAAAAATGATAGATAGAGTAATAAAAGGTTCCAGGAAGACATGAAAATCATCGGGGCTTCTACCAATAACCAAACCAGTCTGAAAAATGCATGATTGTACCCGCATCCTAAAAATGACACACTGGCAGATTCAACACTCCTTATGGTAGCTTGCCTACTATATTTTGCCTTGCATATTAATTATGCATTTGATATTTTCATTAATAAACTTTTGACCCCTAAAGTAAATATTATTGTGTTGGGTTGTTCGATTTGCTTAATAAAAGGACACCGAGGATTCAGACATGGATACCGACTTACAAAAATACCCAACATATCTTGGACATTCTTGAATCCCAATTTCAAAGGTTAATTTATTTGTTATTAAAAATGTTTTTTGTTAAAAATATCATTTCAAACCTACATACAATCACTCCGACTGCTACAAGACATTTGTTAACGAGGCTCTGTCAGGTTCTACACTTATCTCTATAAACAAATATCCAATAAACAACAAAAATATAATTAGATCCTAATGCATAATATAATAAACGTTATTTGAATAAGGACATTGAGGAGTTAGAAACTATTACCGACTTGTAATAAATACCCTTGTAAATAAACATTTTTAAACTGTAATTTATCCATTTGATAGATGGGTGATATATATTATTTACAAGTTAATTTAGATGTTAATAAAGATGAATAATATTTATATCAGCTGGAGTGTTCTCAGGTATTCATACGAGATTCATAATACTCGAAAACCCGGCATAACCTGAAGATTTAGTAAATACATGAGTTGATGTGGTATTTATTATGGTGATTTATATATGTGATAATAATTTAGACTTATATTTGTAAAGAAACCCAGAAACATTTATTGCTGATGATGATATTTTATACCTTCTAGTCCAACATTTATGAATTTATTATTATTGATGTTTTCTTACCTATGGATACCACAATGTATATAGTTAATGTTTGGGTGAAAATATTTATATTTATATCTTCAATGGAAAAAATAATCAATGGTGAAATTGGAAGAAATAAAAGTTCTTATAATAAATAAAATATCTCTATTTTTGGATATTGCTTTCATCTTAAAACTGATTGTTATTATTTACGTTAAAGAATTTTAAAAGTGTATTGTTCTATTTATTTGTTTAATTATTAAAATAAAACCACATAAGAACGTAACGAATATTGATTTTAAAATTTTTATACCAATAATGACTACATTTTAACCCTTTGCGGTCCTATGTCAAGTCTAACTCGACATTCCAATAATTGCTCTTTTGAAGTTTCAGATTTCGTTGTATGTAATTTATTTTGAATTTCGTGTAAAATTTATTTATTATGGTGAGAATGTGTAGAATGTAGATTATTTATGTTGGGTTTTGACCTGTTTAGTTCAAGAAAATCATATATACAAAAAATCATTAAAACAATTGTGGACCTTGTTGAGTAACTTTTTTACGGACTGCTAAGGATTAAGATATATTTCATTAATATGAAAAAATTCCATAATATTATTTTAACAAAACAGAATTATTTAGACAAATTTGTTTCCTCACATTTTATTATTAAGTAATAAAATATTGAAATCGCATTTTTAAATTAAAAACATGAAAAACAGTTTGTTAACCAATAGTATGTTTAAGTTTCTTGAATTTTTAACCTTGACACAGTTAAAATTAATATTCTAACTTCTTTTTTAGAATTAAAGACTTGGCCCTAAAGAAGCCAAATGGCGATAAAGATCTAATACTCGACAAAAAGTTCGATGCATAAGTCATCTTAGAACTATTTTGATTTAAATTACATTATGAAAATACTTCCTATGACTACAAGATGGAAAGGATCACGTCTATTCACTTTCGGCATGTAATGAAATACTAACGTAAATTTTAGAGGACATGTATCGACCAAAATATTTAGGTTCGATGGAAACTAGGTGACCATCTGAGCATACATTTGATTTAAAAAGGAAGAAACCTATATATTACAAATGTTTCCTTTTCATTTGAAATGAGTTTATAAATTCAGTAGAAATATAGAAATAATTTTAATATCCTTAATTTCCTTTACAAAAATATCATTTTAATATTGTGAAATCAAGAGTAATGAAATTCAGGAAAATCCCAATCAGAACTGAAAACTTTTTAGTAAAAATGGATAATTAAAAACAGTATTTTTAACTTTCATTAAAATCCTTCAGCTTTAATATGTAAATGTGAGCTCACAGTCCACCTCTTACTACTCATTAAAAGTCAGTAGCTTATAAACAACATTTATCAAATAATCTTTTAATTGAAATGAAGATTCGACGCCTTATTTAGAAAATATTTAATACTTTTTACAAGTTAGTTCAATTGTATTTTACGTATTTATGATTCTCATTGAATAAATTATGGATGACGTCAAAAATAATAATATTAATAAATAATTATACTGCTAAATCATAAAACTTAGATTATATTAAAAGTAAAAGACAAAGTGCTAGTAAGATCAGATAGACTAAAGGATCGAATAGTGGTCATTGTCTTGTTTAGTATCCCTTTTACTTCAAACGAGTCAATGTAATTCATAAGGAGAACAGAATAACAGCAATCAGTAAAATGGGAATATAAGTTGATGAAGAAGCGACGAAATATTCAACCGAAACTAAAGAATTATTTTGAAATTAGAGGTATTAAATTAAATTGTAGCGTAATTTAAAATTCTTTATGTAAATTCTTTATAAAATATTAACAGAAAAAAATTGTGTTAAATCTAAAGCATTTATCTATAGCCGAAAACTAAATGAAGATAAATGAAATTTTAAATGAAAACAGATCAAAGTTGAAGAAGATAAATGATAAAATATAAGTTTATTCAATAGCAATAAAGCAATCAACAAGACAATTATAGATTTTTAAACAAAAATCGCTTTTAATAAAATACAAAAAATTAAGACTTGAATTAATCTTCGTAATATTAGATTACTATACGAAGATATTGGGAAAATAATTATTATTATTTGAATAAGAGAAAATCGATATTTAAGTGGAAATGCGCATAAAAAAGAATAAAAAATATTTGAAAAAATGTATTATTAAGTTACGAATTTTCGATATGTTTAAACAACTAAATGATCTAAGTGTTTCTATTTGGACTAACACTTGGTAAAGTGATATAAAAAATGCATGGTTATCCTTAAGAATTTTATTGATCTATTGTCATCTAATAAGTAAAATAAAGGGTAAAAATGTTGTTTTCTAGAGCAAGAATTAAAAAATAAAAATATTAATTAATAAAACCATTGAATAAAATTAAATACAATATTTTATAGAAAGACTTTTCTTAAATGTGGTGAAATTAACTGAACTGATTGAAAGTACGACAACGGAGAATGGATTTTTGTGCATTTTGTGCATTTTGTGCATTTCATTTGTAAAAGAAATGTATTTTGAGCGCGGTTAAGTTAACCATATTCTAATAAAGAATGTAAAAAGTAAGTGAGTCCTTTCATTGGTTCGGTGTTTGAAGGATTACATATTCTGCTTTCGAAAATTTTAAGAATATATTTATCTTGTTTTAATATCAACACAAAAAAATCGTAGAAGAGCAAGAAATAGAACAGGCTTATGTTGTTGGGACAATAAATAATTGGAATATTAAGATTCTAGCAAACACAGAAGAGCTTTGAGTGGTTGAAGCAATTTGGAGGCAATCAAAAAAATAAGGCTTTTAGTCAAATCAGGTTTCATATAAACGTGCCTTTCTTTATTTCTTAATCCTTCTTTCATTAAATCCAATGCGTATCTTTCAGATTCATGAGCAATTCTTTGTACTTGAATAGGGACAAACATAACTCCATTACTTTTATTCGGTGCACCAATATGACGACTAGTGTAAGCTTTAATAGCAACATCTAAAGACTACATACCGGTGTCGACCCGTAAAAATACGCACTGTGAGAGATGGTAGTTTTTTTTGAGGGGTTTAATATCAGGTCAAAGCCAATTTTAAAAGCAACAATGTGATATTCTTTAAAATGTGAATATTTCAAGACCAACGCTTTCTTCTTTGAGAAAAATTCTCATTTCAGCAATTAAAAGATATTTTCAACTTAATCCTCTTAAACTTGGCGGGTGTTGTCGTCCACGTTGAGGAGACAATGATAAACATGGTTGCTTTGCATTGTTGATACTTCCTTTTCACCAGCTAGAGGGTACATGGAAATAATTCCAGATAAAAAATCTGAGACACTTTGTGGAATTATTTCAAGGGTTGTTAGGTCCAGTTCAACTATATTTTCCGATGAATTAAAATCCTATTTAAAATTGCGTGAAATGAATGATTATACTCATCAAACTGTGTGTCACGAGTACACATTTGTGAATAGAGATACAAATGTACACACTCAAAATGTTGAAAGTTATAACAACAAGTTAAAATTATGCATCAAAAAAATGAAAAGATTAGATTAAACAGGTAGGTTAGCATTTATAAATGAATTTATGTTTCATGATTTATTCAAAGAAGAAACCTTTAGAAAAATAATTGAACTCCTTTAATAAATCATTTTACTTTAAATTAATTTAATGATTCATTTTATTTTCTAATTTTTATATATTTATTTTCGGGGCCTACTTTTTCCATGATCCGAATTTTCGAGCATGTTGGATTTATCGATTGCAGGATCTTTGAAATTATTGATTAATAAAATTTTGAAAAAAGTAACTAACATTGTTTTAATTGAATTGAGGAAAAATAGTTGTAATGTTGAGGTAGTCAATAGATCGAAAAAGGTTTTTTTATTTTTAAAAATTTTATAAAAGAAATGCAAGAAATCGACAAAACTTTTTAATAATAAAAATGCCTTAGAAAATTTTCAAGTTTGATTGTTAAATTTGTTAAGCTTGATTGGAAATATCTACTCTCTATTTTATGATATAACACTAGTCGATAGTGTGAATATATAAAATAGATTGTCATTTCGATTCCTTCACATTTATTGCAAAATGCAAATTCAAATATAATATTAAACAGTTTAAAGATATTTGTATTTATCCTTATTTATTAATTTGGTTGAAACAGTATAATCAATATTTAATTGTTTTCTTATTTCATCACGGAGAATTGTTGAAATGATTTGAGTTATGTTTGCAGCTAGTGTAAAATTATTTAATAAAAAATAAAACAATTTTTTAAAAATATGAATGGAATACTACGAAGTCAATAAGTTTGTTAAATCGTTTGAAATTTTTAAGAATATGGAAATCATTCTTTTGTGTATCATAGTGTAATTATGGAACAAAATATATTACCTCGAAAAATTTAATAATAAGAATGAAAAATTTCAAACGTCATCTAAGAATTTGTATCAATATTATAAATATGGTTTCAACACGGATTAGCATTTTTAAGAAAAACAACTAAACAATTATCAACCAATTATTTTAAAGTGCATCAATATTAATTTCATTTTACCAATGTTACATTTAAGGTTGATCTATCAGAGCAGTGCTTCTTAAAGTGGTGGTCCGCAGAACATTTTTGTAAATTTAATTTTATTTTTAAGCTTTAAAATATTTACAATAGCACAAACTGGCACATCCATCACATTAGTGTATTCGTTAATAATTTTTTTATATTGTTTATTTGTTACATTTTTGATAAATATTACTAATTAAAATTTATGTTTTTGGATTAGGAAAAAAACCGGTCCGCGACACAAAAAGTTTGATCCATCAAAAGTATCTAATTAATCCGATGCAATATTAAATATGAGTGATAATGAAAAAGATTCATTTTTAAAGCAAAATCAATCAAATGTAATTCAAGATTTTGAATAAGAGAAAACATTTCTAACCATACATGTGTGCAACTAGAAATTCTATTAAATATTTAAGTTCAAAGATTTAAAGAAAGTCGCAATTAATGAATTGAATTAATACATCAAAAATAAAAAGGAAAATGGTGAAACTGACATAACTAATAAATGCTATTTTAACTGGCGTAATACCTGTTGAACAATTTGTTCCAATGTATTTTGGATTTTAGGCTGTGTTAAAAAGAAAATTTATTCTACTTTAAAAAGTTGCATTTATATTTATCTACTAAACCTTTGTATATATGAAAATATAAGAGTCTTCTAAAGATTACCGTCACCTCGTCTGTATATTATTTACAATAAAAATATTTTATCCTTTCAGACGAAATTAAACTCAACAAAAAAATATTTTGTGATAAATCATAAAATCAATATCAGTTTTAATTCTTAAACTCGTGCTCAAGTTAATATGATATTCGTGTATTAAGTGTTTGCCAAAATACAGGGATATCGATAAATAATACTGATTTGTTGAAAGTTTATGAAAAATAATGCTAAATAATCTTTGACTAAAATAAATTTATATTTTTATATGCATTTACATATTAACCGGTGGAATTTTGATTTCAACCTTGATGTGAAAGAAATAAACCATCAAAATAGAATACATAATGTTGGATGATGAGGGTCCATCGCCACATTATCCACAATAAATATCTCAAGGCGGGACCTAGGAATTATAGATTCAAAGTGTGTGCCGAGGAAAGACAATAAGATTGGGATCTATCAAACCAAAGTCAATCCAATTCAATGACAACTGATTATCATTCATGTGCATATTACTGAATATTGTTTATGTGCATATTGTATTATTTAACTTTTATTCTTCATCTGTATATTCTTCTTTCGATTTGGTTATAACTAGTAAATAAATAAATAGTCGGTTTTCCGCTGACTCCTTGTGTTCTTTAATCAATAAATAACAACATTCAACGTATATTGAATATCATAAATTTTTCAATTGAATTGTTTCAATAAAAATGATTAGTAACTGAGAAAACGTATATCGTCATTGAGTATCGTGAGATCACCGAGGTTTTATTATTAACCAACAAAGCTGACATTTCACTGAAATTACTCTCAGAAAACAAGAATCCAAACAGAGCGTCATGTATAATAAGAGAAGTCAACACAAATTATATATTGTCAGGACTAATAATTTTTAACGAGATTTTGAAAAATGATAAACATTTAGGATAACCGAAAATGTATTTATATGACACGAAAATGAGGAATAATTACTAAGCTATTTATACGAATTCATGGGAAATTTAATTAATTTTCATTCGATTGAAAAGAATTAGAGAAATTCTAAAATAATTCCATTTGACTGAGAAATATTGATTAAATTCTTGTAATGAAATCCAATTTTTGGATTATTAGACTAAATTTCGATAGACAGTTAACATTCCTGATTATAGAATGCAAACAGTTTTATTGTTTTGTGTCGATTTAAAGAAAATCGAAGTTTTATATTCTAGTTAATGTAAGAGTGTAATGATAAGCACAGTTGCAAAAAATGGATAGCTAGTAAAATTAAAAGCAAGTTCTTAAAAGGAAATATATGTTTTGTTAACAGATTACAAATAGGTTTTGGTGGCGAATTATGACAGTCTTGCTTCAAAAATTTGGCATAAATAATTTCTTTGAAAAGCATAATATAAATTTTGATTTTACAGTTATTGTTTCGAGCAGTCAGAGGGGGGAAATGACTTCCCTATCTGACTGGCTGTATAAAATCGGCCTCACGTCTCTGGTCGATTGTGGTGGTTATTGTGTCACTCACACAGACGCGGGGAATGAGGATTTATGTTTCGTCATTTTTATCGCGTCTGTGTGCGATTTGTTGTTAAAATAGTATGTGTGTGCACACAGGCGAGGACAATGTTTTTTGAGGTGATTCGAATTGATTTTGGAGTTTAATGTATTACAATTTTCCAGAATGTCAGAGATTATTTATAAATTTTTGTTTTAAAAAGATGATGTTGGAACTTTTTAAAATATGGAAAATAATATGAACAATCCTGATAAAATATTGATGGCCGAGGAAGCGTTACCATTATTGACAGATGAATGGTTGAACAAATTCATCACACGCACTATTTTGAGTCATAGATTGCCACAAAAATTATTAAATGTATCCTTTATTTAAATATTACGCTATTAAATTTGATTGGTAGTGTTGGGTTATTCGGTTTTTGCCAACGTTTGTAAATTCAAACTTTTTTTCTGACTCCAAAGCGCGTTTATTAATTCACAAAGTAACACTCTCGAACACGATAAGCTTTATTAATATTCACCCTGGATCATACAAATTCCAATTACAACCAATTAACTATAAACCAATAAATCACACAGAGCTTATTTCAACACTACGTGAAGAATAGCCCTTTCTGTAACCCCAACAATAATCACATTATTAATCAATAATAACTATAATATTAATTAACAATATTAATAATTATAATTATAATTTTAATTAGCACTTATGTGCTTAAAAATTGTTTATATTGTCGGCACTTGTGCCTTTCATTTTTCCCGTTATCAGGACAGATATCCAGATAGCAAAATTTATTTGATTGGCACTTGGTGACACTTTGAAATTGCGGTACTTCTGTGCCTTTATTATTATTTATCTGTTGGCATCTTTGTGCCGTCAGAAATACCAATGTGACTGATCCCGAGAATATCAATTGACATTCCGGGGTACTTCTTAAATTGGAAAATTTCCCATATTTATTTTAATTTAATTTTTTTAATTTATAATTACCTTAAAAAAATTTTTTTTGAACAGTATATTAATTATATTTTATTTTCTTTTAAATAAAGATGCTCAATTTATTTCATTTCATGAAAAATGACTTGGAATTAGTCAATTCAATATCTCCTTTTTCAACCTATGGCTATGCCATCCGAAAAGGTTTTTTATTAAAGATTGTGATAATGAAAAATAATTTGTTATTATTTTATTTTTTTACAATTCTACGTGGACATTTTCCAACACATGCTCCTAATGGCTACGTTATTTTATTTTAGTTTAGATTTTATAATAATAATAATAATAATAATAATAATAATAATAATAATAATAATAATAATAATAATAATAATAATAATAATAATAATAATAATAATAATAATAATAATAATAATAATAATAATAATAATAATAATAATAATAACAATAACAATAATAATAATAATAATAATAATAATAATAATAATAATAATAATAATAATAATAATAATAATAATAATAATAATAATAATAATATTAATAATAAAACAATAATAATAATATTAATTATTAATATTAATAATTATAATAATAATTTTAATTAGCACTTAGGTGCTTTTAAAAAAATTGTTTATTTTGTCGACACTTTGTGTCTTTCATTTTTCCCATTATCAGGACAGACATCCAGATAATAAAATTTATTTGATTGGCACTTGGTGACACTTTGAAATTGCGGTACTTCTGTGCCTTAATTATTATTTATCTTATGACATCGTTGTGCCGTCAGAAATACCAATGTGACTGATCCCGAGAATGACAATTGTCATTCCGGTGTACTTCTTAAATTGTGAGATTTCCCAAATTTTTAATTTAATTTTTTGAAATTAATAATATTCTAAAATTAAAAAAAATTTTTGAACGTTATATTAATTATATATTTTTTTTATTTAAAAAAAAGATGTTCTATTTATTTCATTTCGTGGAAAATGACCTGGAATTAGTCAATTTAATCTCTTCTTTTTCAACTTATAACTATACCATCCGAAAAGGTTTTTTTATTAAATATTGTGATATTGAATATTAATTTATTTTTATTTGGGTTAACAAGAAGTTCAATGTCCACCTGAAAAAAAGAAGAAGTCAAGTTTTGTTCGCAAATACAACATTACTTTTTAAGATTTGGATTTATTTCTTGGCCTGGATCAGATGCAAGTTGTCCCAAACCACAATGTATCATTTGTGGGGAAGTGCTGTCCAATGAAAGCATGAAAGCAAATAATTTATCACGACATTTGAACTTAAAACACAAAGAAATGGAATCAAAACCAATTGATTTCTTTGAGATAAAAGCTTCTGAGATAAAAAGCCAAGAAAATTCATTTCAAAAGTCCCTTTTAGCCAACAAATCACTTTTAAAGGCTTCTTATTTGGTTGCTTTTCGAATTGCCGAATGTAAAAAACCATTTTCAATTGATGAAAAACTAATAAAACAATGCTTGGTGGATGTTTGTTCAGAGATTTTGGGTTTAAAAGCTGGTGACAAAATGAAGGCCATTCCTTTATCCAATGACACAATTGGAAGAAGGAGAAAAATTGATTGAGTTATCATCAGATATGGGATTGAAATCAATGTTTAACTCAATGAGCATTACACAGTTTTGGATAAAAGTCAAGGAGGAATATCCAGCCTTCAGCAAATTTGCCATTCACATTTTATTACCCTTTTCTACAACTTACTTGTGTGAATCAGCATTTTCAGTAATGTCAATTATTAAAACGAAGCAAAGAAACAGGTTATTTACTGACCCTGCTTTGCGACTTGCTATCACTTCTTTAAAACCAAGAATAGACAAACTGGTACGAGAGAAAGAGCAACAACAATCACATTAATTTATAAAATTATGTTTCTAATTGTTTTGATTTCGTTATTGTTGATCCTTTTATAATAAATATTTTGTTCATCTGTTAACTTTTTTTTAAATTATTAATTTTATTAGATTGTAAAGTCAAACTGAATTTACGGGTCGTGAAAAATATTGAGATTATTGCTTTTTGGGTTGAGAAACACTGATATAGAGTTATTTACTAATTCACTATTTTCACTTTTCATTTTTTAAATGGTAACCGTTTAATAACCATTATACCTAATGTATTTGTATAATTTTTCTCCAAAATAATGTTTAACTTTGTTTCTTTCTTCATAACTTACTCAATTTAAATTGTTCTCAAGTATTTTCATCAATAAGTTTTGGTAATTATATTCGACAATAATCCTTTTCGCTAATGATAGATGATTTTAGTACTAAAATTAAAACTATGTTTTTTATCTGGAAATGTTACTTTTGTGAACAACCAATTACTAAATTCTCATATTTTTTAATGAACATGTCAGAATCTAGAGTATTTGTTGGATTAATTAATTGAAAGGTTCGATTTAAATTGTTTATTTTGAAATATTTTATTTCATTAACATTATTTTTTAATCCATATTGGGCGAATGAATCACTATAATACAGTAAGATTTTACACAAATATGAAATCAATCAAATTAACTTAAAATTCGCCATCCAAGTAAATAGGATTTTGAAATTATATATTTAAATTACTAGTTTCATTATTTTCAAAATTAAGATGACAACTGCTTGTAGATAAAATCTTTCATATTTATACATTCATTTGATTTTAAGACATGAAATCATTTTTAGTAAAAAAATCTTTTTTATTGAATTTTTACTGACTATTGTTTTCATTTCTGAGATTTGAAATTTTTCATCACTTAAATAGTTGTAGAAATTCCTGATAAATGAAGAAGCGTTGATTTTAATTATTCTAACATGATCACCCACCTCAAATTTATGCTTAAATTTTCTTGTTTCAGTATATATATATATATGAATAAAAAATAGTGAGTCAGAAAAAAGTTCGTTATTAATTTTATAGTAGTAATATTTATTTCAGTTATTCAATATTTTAAAAAAATTTTGTATTCTCCACGGCTTTGGCATTACATTTTAAATTTATGAGTCGACTTTCTCTTCGAAGTTTTCATTTATGAGTAATCTTATAAAAGTTTGATATAATGATATTTTCCATACATGTTTGTAGTGTTAAGAATACACTATCAAGTGTGTCTCGATCCAATTGTTGGAAAGCTGTTTCTACTGCACTAATTAAATCATCAATATCGAAAAATTCCAATCGAAAAATTTGTCTTTAGTTGAATCCCACCTTGGTCTTGCCACCTCTGCCATAAACATTACTATAGTGATGAACCTTTTACTTTTTACACTGTCATCTCAAGAAACATAAAATGATTTTGTGATATAAAACAATTTTTATCTATATGAACAACATCCATCATTTCAGAAAAAAAAACCATGGCACATTCACACTGTAAAACGAAATGTGACAAGTAATGTAGAACAACAAAAGTACATTGTTGTGAGTAATAATTTAATATTTTTAAAAAATATTTTTTCTTAAATTTGCACTTTTAATACAGTACAAATTTAGTAAGTCCTATAGGAAATTATTCAAATAGCATACATTTTCATTAATCAGACCAAAAGTATCCAAATGTGAAAACTACTGTGGAACGGAAGTAGTATTTAATTTATTTATTAATAAATTAATTAAATATTTTAGAAATAAATTTTGTTTTAATATCCAAAAAAGATAGTTAAGAAGATTCAAAAAATGTCAAGAAGAGCTGAAAGAAACTTATCAAAGCCAATTCAAACAACAAATTCGAGCAACAAGCAACTTTCAAAGCCAATTCAATATACAACATAAATAAATTTTGTATATGGTGTTTTACCTTACAATATCATTTCTAGATAAATGCCATACAACAATGATGACCCCCACGACACATACCAATTGATCAAATTGGCTGCATTTAAGAATTTACTTTAAGAAATATATCTTATGACTATGACAGATTTTTACCGATTTCACATATTTCTTGATTTTAACCAGTTTTATTTCAATTATTTTCATAATTGGACTAGTTTCTTTAAATACATTAGAAAATGATTTCTAACCAAAAACATTCTTGGATTGCATTTTAAGAGATAAGGACTATTGTGTAATTTCAACTGTATTTTATAGTTGTGCAAAACCAATCAAATTAATGAATTTGTAGTGCATACAACTTGCGTGTGACCTTTTTATTTGAGTCCTACGTGTCTTGCAGATGTATTTAAATTTTTCAACTATTATTATTTAAATAATGTACTATCACAAGCAGGGGTGTGGAGTCCTAAGAAAGTACCAAATCCGACTCCGACTCCAATTTCGACTCAAGAGCTAAACGAATATGAACATATTTATAAACATGGTGACCATAATAATTAATAGGAATGAATCAATATTTATTTATTTTTATTAAATCTTTTAATAATAAACAAAACTTTAAAATAACAAAATTAAAAAAAAATTATTTTTTGATGATAATAACCGTTCTACTGAGACTTGTGACGCGGCTAAATTTGAAGAACGGTCAAATTTCTCTACCTCTTTTAAAGTCTATTTTAAATTTACCTAAAACTGTTGTAGTTTCTCCGCTACTATTTAACCCTAAGCAACGACGCTAACACGATATTAAACAACATTTACATCACACAACATAGCCTAACGTACCACAACAGTATTAATGAGTAAGAATAAATTATCGAACGCATGACCTCATCGTCAGAGTCTGAAATAACGATAAAATCTTTTTTATAATTTAGACATTTTGGGACTTGATAAATTAATTTTTCTTTTATTATTTAGTGGGAATAATATTAATGGAAGTATTATTATTATTATACTTATTATTATTAATACTTGTGGTAGTAATATTATTATGTTTTGTGTTATTACTTCTGTTAATATAATAATATATTTAAATTGAGTATATTAGTATATTAACTTATCGTTTTAAGACGAATTATTTTGAGTTAAATGATGTCAATGTTTTTCATAAAACTCAACATATTTCACAGTATCAAGAGTCTTACATTTAACATTTCTTTACTGAATTCTGCAATCTTTGTTTCCAGCAGCATTAGCGTTGGCATTCATAAATTTGCCATCTTCATTACTATTTACATTGGTTTCATTCAGTTATCTTTCATTTATGTTTCTTATCTAGAAATAATATCTTAATAAAATTTAACAAAGAAATACCCTTTGTCGTATTTCCAATATTATTGTTGCTAATGTTTATATTTACATTTGTAATAATAATGATAAATAAAAAAATCTTATCATTCTTGATTTCATCTCTGTTTTCATTTATTCTATTGATAGTAATTATTTCATTTTATATAAAATTTAATATTAATTAAAAAATGAGTGAATATTACCACTTTCATTACCATTCCTGTCTCCTTTAATAGTGTTCGAAATTTTGTTGATTATAATTTATTAGTATTAATTAAAATTTTAGATATATGGTAAGTATTGAAAAATCGTAAAACATTGTTCTGTCATTGATCGCGTATTATTTATCCAACCAATAGAAATCGAGAATAATTATATTACTTGCACAAATTTATCGGCAAAGAAAATTTTCACGCGCTTACAATGAAAACATTATTAATCGTGCATTTAAACTGCACTTTTAATGCATCGAGTATTCATTAAATAATTATTCGTAAAATGTTTATCAAAACTTTAATTTCTTAAAATCTGCTGAGTTATTGGGTTGGTTTGGGATAAAATTAAAATTCTTACTTCCTTGTTCGATCGAAGAGATTTATTATTTACTCTTGCAACTTATTTACATTCTATCATGACTGGAATGCCCATGATCAAATTTATTTAAATCATCTAGAGTATATACAGGGATAGTCAGTTTCCCAAGTTATTATATCTTAATTAATGAAATAAATTTATTCACGTCGATAAAAATTAACGAAATAATATACTTTCAGAAAAATTTCCCCTCTCCGTGTACAATTGTGTTCATTGTACAATGATTATTCCACCCGTTAGACTATGATTTAGTCGCCTAATATTCTGTCGCTGTGTGACATTTATTAAAATCAGTCATAATTGCGTGCAGGATAAATCTTTTATCATTATCACCTGTCAAGGGAATTTATATTGATTTAACTGGTTGGACTTGTTTCTACCTGTGGTTCTCTAATTATCAAATTGGCAGATCGCGATAAAGGAAAACAGTGACGATTTTGGTGGCAATTAACATCTACTGTGATCGAGATGGTTTATCTTAATGTCAGTTGATTTACGGCTAGTCACCGTTTCTATCGAATTTCACAGACAATAAATATTTATATTTATCATACCGGAGATATCAGATGATAATCGAATGCGGTACTATCTACGGATGATGAATCATAGTGACGCGATGGATTCCCTGACGAATTCATGGATGTAGACGCCTATACTGAAGGAAATATTGGAGTCCGATGAATGATAGCCGATTTGCCTAAAGATGCTGGAAGATTCTCATCTAGAACGAACAAGTGGATTTATCTCAACTCATGACGAGTTAATGCGATTCTTCGCAGATCCATGAAAGTAGAATATCGACGATTATTTGGCTACGAAAATTACCCTGTTGGGTTTTCTCCTATCTATGGTTATAGACGACTAAATACCGACATTCGATCTGAGTAATTGCTCTGGCTGATGACTTCACAGAAATACTGGTGTTACGGATTTTCATCAAACGGTTTTATGTCGATTACGACTCAATGAAGACCTCAGCATTCTCCTAAATTTTCTCTCCAACTGTCTTTCCACTTACCGTGACACATCTAAGGACCACCGGTATTGCTACCCGCCGTCCTCACACCGTCACGATAGACAGAGCAACTCAATTCAATATCATCATGAAAACCATAAATCAAATATATGAATATATCAAAAATTCTTTAATTGGCATTAGAAATAAATACAATTATTTTACCTGGCGACCATGCCATTTGGATTCCGATCATGATGCCCATTCTCGTCATTATCAAGTCATATTTCGGCATTACCCATCAGGTTATAACATAATTTCCTCCGTCAAAATCTTCTATGTCTTCAATGCAATTCCTGCAGAGAGATTCGATTTTCTTCCGGCTTGGAAAATACTCTCAATGGCATTTATTGATCATCTGCATATCATCAGTTCATGATTATTCTCGAGTATAAGCTATGAGTATAAGCTTCTGGGAATATATACGATTCTTAATCTACAGGCAGGTAAGACGAAGACTATCATACTGGAAGGCGTAAGCAATGCTGGAAAGACAACATTTACTGCTATTTGTCGAGGTAAATTAAAACATGGATTTTTCACGGGAGCTCAGACTTCTAGTGAGTTTGTATTTGATGACTGTGTGGATAAGCAGATTATCATTGGAGAAGAGATATACTGTGATCACAGGAACGTTAACCTTATCAAATTGTTATGCGAAGGCAATATATTTCTACATGTATCTCAAAAGAACAAAGTTAAAGCAAGTCTTCCTAAAGTTCCTGTTATTATCACAAACAATTATCCTATTTGGCAATTTGCTAGTGCTCATAGACAAGCTCTGTTGAATAGGTCTTTGTATATTAAATGTGATACTCCTTATTATATGGGTGTACAAGGTGATGTTTTAGAGAATGTTGATAGTTTAGACGGTGTAAAATATGATACTTTTAAGAAAATAGAAAAATATTTGAAATAACTTTATTTTTATTAACAATTAACAATTAATTAAACGTTGGTTTGAATCATGCCACTTGTGCCATACGCGACCACTTCAGGCCTAATAAATCTCGCAATATTGTCCTGCATCGACGGAAACAATCACTCAATCTTTTACGTTACATCCGGATTGTATTTCTCACACCATACAAACATCGGCGCATAATAAGGAATACTGGGAACTATCAATTTAGTTGTTGGTTGCTGTAATGTACAGCTATTTTTGTTAATATTTTAGTGTTCACAATTAGGAATTGTGAATACTAAAATATAAAATGCCACCATCTGGGAAATCCAGATTTTTAAAAAAAAACTATATAGCGATAATTTACTATAGTAAATTATTGCTATAGGAAATAAAAAAATCGAAAGTAAATGAATGATTAATAATATATCTTCAAAACTTCTATTTAAATTGATTTATCTCACCCTCATCCTCCGATTCCTCTATTTCTTCTACTCTCATCCGAAACATCACGAAATCGACTTCGTGTTGAAACAATAAGATCTCCATACGATCCAACCGCCTTTTCAGACGGAAGTTTTCTTCCTCCAAATCTGTTATTCTACCCTGCATACTACGAAACCTCCGCTTCAGTTCTTGCGTATTTGTTTTGCACTCTGCATGACATTTCAGAGGCTTCTTGCATTTTCTGAAATTAAATGATAATCAGTTTTATGTATTACTCTTTATTCGCAAAGCATCAACACCTTGCCTTGAATCCTATCAAACAAATTACACAGTTCATCCTATGGTACTTATAAAACATGCACATTGTTGATATAATGCAATATATTTATACACTATTTATAGCATGCAGATCACAATTTATAGTCTTGTTTCATAATATGAATATGATGGTGGTTGAAGGATAGTTAGTTGTCTCTCTTTTACACATATCAAGATGGTGATGATTATGAATGTTATTGATAAGATGAGAAAACCTGTCGATAATAGAAATATTAATGCAACTGGATTTTATTGGATCATTTCATACGTTCCAAAAATGAGACCCGATTAATTTATTTTTGAAATTTATCTTAATTGATTATTAAAAGTTGATAGAAGAAAAATTTAACACGGTGATTGTTTTTATGATTAATTGGCATTAGACACTTTTTTTGGAAATTAATTTACATAGACAGCCGGTTTTTGAACTTCTCTACAATTTGCGAAAGTTTTTAATGGTTAAAAAGAAAATTTATTATCACGGACATTCGATTTTTATATTTATTTCATATTGCTACATTATTTTTAAAAATATATTGCTCTATTTACGAAGGAAAATCACAGATATATTATGATATATTAAAAAATAATCTTCCCTCCTATTAAAAAGTTCTTAAAAATGGTCGTATTAAGAATTAAAGAAGCTGAACAAAGAACCTTGAGCGTGTCATAATTTATTAATAAGTTTCATTTATTAGCATTACAAATGTAGATAAAATTTGCATTAAATAAAAGAAAATTGATGCAATGAAAATGAGTTATGTTAGAGGTAAAAACAATTTTTTATTTATTTATTTTTTTTTTCATTGATTTATATTTTTTTGAACTTTGTTTTATTGATGGGTTATAATTAATTCACTCCAGCCTTTTCCACAGCATGGTAAAAAGTTCAACAACTTTTTTAATCTTTCGTTAAGTCTCCTACCGCACCGACCGACTCATGATATCACTTTGTTTACTCCCCATGATAAGCGCTAGCGGTGTCACCAATTGTCGGTATTCCACTTTTATCTTTCCGCCTGATAAAGTATCTGCGATGATCATTAATATTCCGAATATCTAGATGAATATTTAATTATCCTGCGGTTTTTGACGTAGCCGGTACTGATAGGCTATAATTAATTACCCTGTGGTTTGTTAACGTAGCCTGTACTGATAAGCGTCCTATATAAGTTTCTGCTTTACCACTTCTCATTAGTTTTGTCTTACCAATCTTCAAGTAAGCATTTTATATTTTATTTCTTTTTCATATTTTTTTTGAATTTTAGTAACACCATCCCTCAATTAATATGGACGTAAGTGATTACTTGTTTTTTATTTATTGTGATTTTTTTTACCATGCTGTACTCAACTATTAGTAATGCGTTCCCTCATAGCAATCGAACATTTGCAATCGCTGTCCAGGGTAGCCAAACCCCGGTGATTGCAAGTGCTCGTGTTGCTTATTAACTTATTTACTTTTTAATTTATTAATTTGTTTATGCAACTTCCTATACTACACTCATGTTTTGGGGCATATATTTTTGATTTTTCATTTTGTATTTATACTAAAAGCAAACCTCTAATTACACCTACTCGTATTTGCTAATGATTGCGCTTGCATTTTTCTGACAATTTTAGCCGTATTTATACTTATTTATTTATTACGTAATTCTTAAAATCAATTACTTCTCTGCACTAACTATTTGTCGAGGGCGCCATGGTACGGAATTTTACATAGTATTTATTCCATTTTTTTTTCAACTCTTACTATCTCGATGTTATGGAATGGTTATTTGACTGACATGCTAACAGGTTTTTTAATTTCTTTTTCAGGGTCCCTTTACCACCGCGTCGAAAGGGATTGAAACGTACCTTTGCCTGTGTGGATACAGGCAGTAGGCTTGAAAGACGCCCGCCTTGCAATGTACGCAAGGAATGGGACTGCGGCATCCAAAGTCCCGTTCTGCTGGACTCCGATGATGAATAGGATTTTGTGAATAAATGTTCAGCATGCATTTGTTTTTATTTTCTGGACAGTATATCTATTGGGATATCCGATCTACCTCTCTTAATTTATGTTAGAAAGGGTGGGGTAATTGTGTCCCTCTTCGTGATTAGTCTTTGTTCCTACTACTATGAAATTATTCCTTACCTACTAATATTTATTGGTTATAATTTTGTTCTCTCGCCCCAGTAGGTTACCCATGGCTATTCAGTTATGCTAATTAATTAATTACTAATCAGCCATTTAATGTTATTTATTTCTAGTATTTATTTAAGGTAGTCGTTTCTTTATTTCCAACATTTATTTAAGTTATTTATTTTCTATTTGCTCGTTTTACTTTGTTTATTTTTATCTATTATTTATTTATTCAATTTATCACTTTGCTAATTATTTATTTATATCAATTTGTTAATTGTTTATTCATTTGATTATTTATTTGTTAATTTACTTATATTAATTTAAACTATTTTTTTTCGAGGACGAAAAAACACAAACAGGGTCCGTTTAAATAATTTATTTTATTAGTCTAATTGATTTATCTCACCCTCATCTTCCGATTCCTCTATTTCTTCTACTCTCATCCGAAACATCACGAAATCGACTTCGTGTTGAAACAATAAGATCTCCATACGATCCAACCGCCTTTTCAGACGGAAGTTTTTTTCCTCCAAATCTGTTATTCTGCCCTGCATACTACGAAACTTCTGCTTTAGTTCTTGCGTATTTGCTTTACACTCTTTGCATGACATCTCCTAGGCTTCTTGCATTTTCTGAAATTAAATGATAGTCATTTTTTTTATGTATCACTCTTTATTCGCAAAGCATCAACACCTCGCTTTGAATCCTATCAAACAAATTACACAGTTTATCCTATGGTACTTATAAAACATGCACATTGTTGATATAATGTAATATATTTATACACTATTTATAGCATGCAGATCACAATTTATAGTCTTGTTTCATAATATGAATATGATGGTGGTTGAAGGATAGTTAGTTGTCTCTCTTTTACACATATCAAGATGGTGATGATTATGAATGTTATTGATAAGATGAGAAAACCTGTCGATAATAGAAATATTAATGCAACTGGATTTTATTGGATCATTTCATACGTTCCAAAAATGAGACCCGATTAATTTATTTTTGAAATTTATCTTAATTGATTATTAAAAGTTGATAGAAGAAAAATTTAACACGGTGATTGTTTTTATGATTAATTGGCATTAGACAC
>CAUHTR010003232.1:0-23398 GCA_959609185.1 Schmidtea polychroa
CGTGGATATTTTTCTCTTCCCCACATACACCAACAAAAGAAAAGAGTAAAAAAACAGGAAGAACCAATAAAATTAAAATATTGCAACCGCGCTGAATTCCGATTGGT
Source organism: Schmidtea polychroa (assembly GCA_959609185.1). NCBI lineage: Eukaryota > Metazoa > Platyhelminthes > Tricladida > Dugesiidae > Schmidtea > Schmidtea polychroa. Next base: position 108 of record CAUHTR010003232.1, read on the forward strand.
CGGAATTCAGTATATAAGAAAAGTTGAACAGTTAATTTACAGTTTTAAAATCTATCAGCCGAACCAATTATTCTATTCTCATGCAGCGAATCAAAGGAAATGTAAGGGATTAATTTAGTTTTTAAGTACTATGATGTAAATAATTTTTGAATGTTATATTTAATATTGTAATCCTATAAACTTTAATCTAAGTAACCGTAGGGTTCCTATTTTTTGGACAACAATTAGTTATATTTTTCAGGAAATTGAGTTGTTTTAGGAGTGATGTATTTATCCACGAAATTCGTTTATGTATGAGGAATTGAATCTGAAGATTGTAAGGAATGTGCAACGAATTATGTCAAATTTGAATGCAATGTTGGAAAATTGTGGATATATGGAAATAAATTATTTCAAATCATGTGAAGTGTTGGCTATTTGATTTTAAATACGGAGATATTTTAATTTTTGATATGATGTTAATATAGTTATATGATTTTGAGGATTGATTAGCTGGGAGGACGTCCGGAATTTGTGATGTTCGCATTGACGAGGCACGGAGTGTCTTGCTGGATGATTAATCCTGATAGAGGAATGTAGGGTGTTGTCATTTAAATCACCACTTTATGCTCCAACTCGGTAGCGGAACTTTGTCTAATTATTATTCTGATCTGAACGAAAAACAACTTAACAGTAGAATATCGGAGTATTTATTCCCAAACAGTTGAAGAAAGTCTTCTTTCACCTTATGATCTTGATTCAACTCTGAGATGAGGGGTTTAGGCGTTGAATTCATCCGAAGTAAGTTTCTCTCCGACAGGTGTAGAGGTCAACTAACTGGAATTTATTTTTATAAGAGCGAAATGCACAGACGGTATGGGAAGCGATAACTGGCTTATTTGAATACACCAAAATCATCTGACCAAGCGATTATCTGTAACTATTTTTCATTGATCTTCCCACCATAATCATTCTGAATGTTTTGATTCACTCAGGGCAAGTAGATAAGCGGCAGTTTTGGTATCTAATTCGCGCACTTCACCTCTGATAAACTTATCGGATTTTTAGTTGTTATCAAGAGTTACACCTACCCTGAATTAACAGCAGATCTATCCATAAAGTTCTAATAAACATCATAATTAATTTAACGGGTTTGTGGGTAAACAAAATTTCTAATTTTTTTTTGGAATCAACTACTGACGAATAACTTTTATTTACAAGTTTAAGACTGAATCAGGGTGAGTTCTTGAGGGTAGGATAAACAGGCGAAAGATATCAGTTACGCTTCCAACAAGCCTTGGGCAATGGATGAGTTGCGAGCGAATCGGCGTAAAGATAAATCCATTACATTTTTATCATTAAATTTTTTTTTAAATAATTGATTTTATGAGGTTACTAATCGACGTTCAGTTTTTTCACGATCGGAGCCTCGCCACCAGGTTTACTCAAATAGAGGCGAATAAACGCGAATAATTTTGCGAGTATTGATCATATGTCTGAATGTATGAGGTATGATGAATGTGGAAAACGAGTGTAGTAGCGAATTTACGGGGAATGAGATGGAAAAGGACTCGATTCTTATTATAAGATATTTTAGTTAAAGTAAAATGATATTTTTTCCAGTAAATCTAATTGCAACCGATGTCTGAAACAAGTTTACCTCCCACCGGCCCGAGACCGTGCTTCTCGTGTGCCGACAAAAATGCCCTTCTGAAGCAATCAGCTGAGTATATTGGGTCGTTAAAACGAAAGATCGATTGTTTACCCCTGCCAGTATGAAAGAGGCGCGCATGAAAATTCTCCGTCTTGAACATTGCCGCGACAGCTTGCTGCAAGAAAATCTGAATCAAAGACTCACCATCAAGGCACAATCGGCTGCTCTCCATCGCATCTACTCAGATGCTGAGCTAAAGACGAGTGGCAGAATATCCAATTTTGGACAAGGGAAATCTCTTCCCCACACATCATGATTTACCTATTCCCAAACCCGATCAGTCTCGGTGTTGTGGTGCTCATGGCCCAACTCCAGTCTCTCCAACTCTCACCGACATCGTTGCGGCTACTACGTCAACCACTGTATCGCCAGTCACTACTTCATCGAATTCGTCAACGTCGCAGCCAGTCATTGTGCCGGGGAAACAGAAGCGGAAGAAACGACTAACACGGCCGAGAAAACGAAGAAGCGTCGAGGGGAGATGGCAGCCCTCGAGGCGACATTATTTGCAGTCACTATGGCGAAGGAAACGCCATCGACTAAGATCGTCGCTCCTGTCAAAGTCGTGCCTGTCTCCACCTCTCAGCCACCTTTCGACCCTGCTTTGGAGTGCGACATCGATGCGATGTTAGCGGAAGGAGAAATGATCTAGAAAACAACCAACTTCCAGTGACTCCTCGTCACAATCCTCTCCAGTAATATCACGCCAACATCATGGCAGGCAATATGTAAATTTTCTATGATTCGATATGACTTCCTTGCGGATTTTGTGTTTGTTTAATTATTAATTTAAGTTGTGTTTGGAAATTATATTTTACTTCGTTTTTACTAGTTGTCGGAATGTTGAATTTGTCACTGTAAGTACCAGGACATAACGACATAGACAGATTTAAAGACCTCACTTGGACCAGAGGCAGGTTACCTAGTGATGTAAGTCCTTCTACGGCTTTCCGAACCCGAACCGCGAATGCTGTGAGTAGTTTTGGCGACAGAGCTCACCTGCTCACAGGTCCCGACCTCGGTGTACAGCACCAACATGACTCGTAGTCATGGGTACACAGGAGGATTAAAAGTAATAGAATGATAGTGAACATCTGCATCACTCACCATTCTTCTGGTATATCTGTTTCGATAATTTTGGTCAACCAGGTTTTCTCGAATAATTTCACTATTTGATTCAGCATTAATGCTTTCATTTTCATTGCTATTGCCATTGAATTTTGTATTAGTAATTTTTTTCTTTTTGCGTAAGATATGGGCGTGCGTAACATATGGGTTCGACAATAAATATAACACGCATCATTTTTTCAATGTAATCATCTTGAACGGATTTTGTATATTTGGTTAATGTTTTGTGTTTTGAAATAAATATTTTACTACCCGACTTTGTTTTCTATATTATATAGACCTGTATAGTCACCAGTGCAACGTTGGGAATTTCAAATAATGAGACCTCGGCACATTTAAGACGTATTGTTAAAAATGTATCTGCGATGTTCATTATTGATCTTCAAAAGAACAATTTTGACTACTTTGCTAATCTGAAGGGTCATTTGACAAAATATCCTAATTCCTCGTGCAATATTAATAAATAAATAGTGGAAATGGAGATTGTTATGGAAGATTTTGACGCCAGATTCAGTGAAAAGTCGAATACATTGTCTAGTATCTTTCGTTTCCATTTAAATCTGATTTAACCTATGCCTGATATATACGTCATCAACACATACATTACAAAACGCATAAGACGAATAAAAATATCATAAATATTACTTTTGTTAACATATTATCTTAATAAATATTATCCAATAAGATATTATTTTATTTTTTGTAACACTGTACCCAAAAAATATACGCTAGCGGATAACAATACTCGCCACTGAGGATCGCATTTCGTTTGACGAAATAAACCACCTAAGAGGTTAAATTCAAAATCTATTGTTTCACTACTATTTCACTTTGAAAAAGATTTACATGCCGATGTATTTTTTAAAGCCAGAGCATAAGAAGTAAATTTTTGGGATTACGTTTGTCGAGAGAAGTATTCAAACAAAAAAATGTAATGAATATATCCGTTTGTTTTGGATCCACTTATTTATGTGAATCCGCCCTTTATTTAAACCAGGCAAAAACGAACCATCGTTCCTGTCTTACAGAGTTGTACAAAACAGATTCATTAAGACTCATTGTCAAATTACACTCATGTATTTGAGAAATTGGAACAGGTTATGATTACACAAGTATCACATTATAATAATAGCTTTTCTTTCTATTTCTTTTCCCTTTATTATCATTAAAAATTTAATTGAGTTTATTTTGTTTTTAATTTTTTATATTAATTTAATGTTTTTTTAATTAAAATTTATTACATTTGAAGTTCTTTCTGTAAATCAATTATTTTATTTTATAATGCCAAAGTCGATAGCAAATTAAAATAAGTTTGGCAACCCTGTTATAAAATATATATTAAAAGAGGAATTGTGCAATTTAGCTTAATAAAAATTTAATTTAATGTTGTTTATTGGTTCGTTCTTATACTAAAATGACTTATGAAATCAAAGAAATAAAATTATTCAAAAACTTCTGAAGCTATAATCTCCTTTGAAGTAACCTCTCACAGACAAACTTTCTAGTGCAGTAGTATATTGAAATTAGCTAGGAACCGAAAGTTACAAATTTGCAAAAACACCACTGCAGACAAAAAAAAATCTATTTTTCTATAATAGACCTTATTTGATGTATTTATTCTGCCTATAATTGGTGAGCTTCGACAGAGCAGTATAAAATTACAATTCTTCGCGCGAGACATGAAATAAGTGTTATAATAATGAATATATTAAAAATGACAAATTATAATTAAATACAATTTAATAAATAAATTATTTTTTCATCTAAAATATATTATTATAGCATTTCCTAAAGGGACAATTGATAAACTTACTTTAAAAATTTACTACTGAGGCCGATTTTATTAATCTGAAAATAATTTCATCTTCAGAGCTTAAATTCAGAAAACCATTTACTATAAATTCTCGCAATTCAAATTTGACTAATAAAATTAACAATTTAATCATTACGTAAAATTTAATTTTTGATGCAATATATGTAATGGCGGCATTAATGCCTTAAATTATTTAAATTCTTACCTGTAGCAATAAATTTAGGTCATATAGTAAATATTAAAATGAAAAAAAATTCGTGTAGTAAAACAAATATGAAAATTAAATTTTTATTTCTAAATTGAAACATCATTTAAAAATTAGTTATTTTAATATAAAATATATATTATTTTGACTTCAAATTTTTCAATATCATACAATCCACTTAATATAATAATTACATTTAGTATATTAAAATTAAATTTAGAAATAATATAAATAAAAATTGACCTTTTATTTTAAACTTTTATATTAAAACTCTAATCTACTGCCTTAATATGAAAGACCCATCAAAAAGGGTACATCATCAGATAATTTATCTATCAACTGTAGACATCAAGTTCATTCACATCTCCGGCAAAGATAACGCAGTTGCTGCTATCGTTCCAGAAACATTTCAGCATAGATTTCAGCAACATTTCATAATAGACGGTATACATTACGATAACAAGTAGGTCCATTTCCCAAATTCCCAACAGACAATGGATTCTTCTACATTCAGACAGTGATTGATCAGAAAGCACACTGGTTTGAGGCTGTTCCCGTCCTTGGAATCATCGCACACAGGCCCACATATGTTTTAGTATTCACCCGGTTTTTACATTACGGAATTCCAACCTCAATAATCACAGATTAAGGTACACAGTTTGGATCAGACCTTTTTGATAATCTTACCACCAGCTTTGGCATCAAACATATATGAATCAACTCATATAACCCTCAAACAAATAGTTTTGTTGAGTGCGGCCATCGGACTTTATGTTGCCAGCTTTAGTCTTCAGAATGGCTCCAATACTTCTACATGATAACACTGGCCCACATATCTCAAAAGTGACTATGCAAAAATTGAACGAGCTTGGAAACGAAACTTTGCTTCATCCACCATATTTACCAGACCTGGCGCCAACGGTTTTCTATTTCTTCAAACATCTCAACAACTACCTACTCGACAAATACGTCACAAAACAAGGTGATGATGAAATGGCTTTTAACAAGTTCTTCGACTCCAGAACTCCTGATTTTTATGTTCTATGGAATAGAAAAATGTCAAAAATGAAATGAAATGATTTATTTTCTTTTAAAGTCAAGCAGTAAAAACTGAAATTTCTTATTTAACTGACTTAATATTTAAATTTCTTATGCTCAAATTTTTGCATTTTGTATATATATTATATAAAATGTATTTTTTATTTCCAAAATGAAACTAAACTTTTTGAATGTGGTTGACATTTTTATATGGCCCAACTGCCTTCAAAAAATTTACCAAAAACATCCACGAATTAGAATTACAAATGCATTATTGATGTAATAAACAAAAATTACGTTGCTTAAATATTCACATTTTCCTACAACTTGGTCTTTTCAATTTATCAAAAGAAAATTAAAATTATATTCAAAATCCGGAATCAAATTAATTTGTGGAATATCGTACCTCTTTAATCTCTTTGTTCTTCGTATATTCCTGTGGGATTAGTGTTCAAATTTTATCAATAAAAATATCAGTTCGCATTTGAAGTTTGAAAAAGAAAAATCAAACTATTGATTTGGAACCAATATCGATTATGGCCGTTTGTTTGCTTTTCCCAATATCAATCTCAGAAGTGAAACAAATACGAAACGAAGGTTTTAATACAGATTTTACCGATTCAAATGATAGCCATTTAAACCTTAAAGATTATATTGTATTAGTTAATAAACATATATCAAATACTTCAAATAGGTTATGCTTCTTATGCTTCTACAATGATGCTGTTATGGTTTTCTCGAATTGATGGATTTCTTTTGTTTCCCGACAAAGATTCGCCTGGAATCCGTTGACAATCCTTTCCACTGAAAAAATATTAAACAATACATTGTTTAAGTTAGAGGTAGTTGTCAATATTAATTTTAGACCCCAATGCTACTCACGGGAGCTAAATTTTATCTTGAATTTTATTTATCTGTCATGTTATCCCTACCGCCTTTAAAATTGGCTCATCATAGTCGGCTCATTGCAACATATATTATATAATTCGCACACTTTCAAACTTTCCAGCATTTCCTATTGTTGGCGATGCTCTGTTAAAATCATCATCTCAAATCCTGTAATATCTGAATGTCACCTCACGATTCAAATCCGTCACGATTCAGTCAACAAAAAAGAAATAAACAATAATATGAAAACAAACAACATTTTAATGTAATATTATCAGAAAAAACAACACAAAATCATTTTAGATGGTATGATTTTTCAAAATACGAGTTATCCATATCTGCCCGTGGATAGAGTTATTTCTCAGGCATCTATCCTGTCCAAATTCCTCTACTATGCATCGTCAGATAGGTGACACAAGCCTCTACCCGTACTGAATATCCTATTCTCAGGTATATCTTGTTCCATCCGTTCGAGGCGAGCCAGCGCTTTGTTACGTCTTGTATCGCTGTGGCTATGGTTATTCGCGAAGAATTGAGAATTTGCTTCTCTTCGGAAGAGCTTCACGTCGTCCATTACTTTGTTTAGCTGCTCGGAGTTTTTATGTGAATCTGAAATTGTTGCACATTAGTCTTAGTCACAGTTTACACACCAATCTGTATTGTAGAAGTTTTTATTCCGTACAACCGGGTGTAAAACGGTATGTCTCAGTAGAGGTTTTTGTACACAACCAAAATTGTAACACAATCAATTCTAAAATTGCATGAGTTTTTGGTTAGGAAATAGTAATTTACTCCCGTTTACACGGAAAAGCAATTTATGAAAATATATGAATGACTCTTGCTTTGTCATAGAAACTCCATTAAAGTTTTTTTTTTCAATATCGCTCAGCATTCCTTCGACCTGCACCTTTAGAAGATAACTTCAGCATAAGAATTCCAATAGAAAACTAAGTTTATTTATTTATATATTTTTTCATTGTTCCTCTGATTGTAACTTTCAGTTAGATTCTACTTCGCTTTCCTTGCTTTTGTTTATTTCATTTTTCGATCAACTGATATTTGGTTATTAGTGCCGTTCTTATATAGGTTTATCTCTTTCAAATAATTCAATTAACCAACATCAAAACAATTTCATAAGAACGATTTTCCTAAAAACAAAATAATAAGATTGGCGACATTTCGACTTTATGTAAACAGACTTTTTGAGTATCGAATAATTAATAATAGTACTTGTAATAATAGTAATAATAATAATAGCAAATATAATAATAATAATAATAATAATAATAATAATAATAATAATAATAATAATAATAATAATAATAATAATAATAATAATAATAATAATAATAATAATAATAATAATAACAATAATAGTAATTGCTCTTTGAGCTTATATAATTTAATTTTTCTCATTGGTTCATTGCTATTTTCTTTTCTGTTCCCTTTTTAAAGAGAAAACTCCTTTAATTGTTCACTATTTAAAAAAGTTTTTTATTTTTTTTTATTTTTTTGAAATAGCTTCTTCATATATATTCTAAGGTTTTAATTCTTAAGGTCGGATCACCAAATGATTCTTTAGTTTTTGAATTTCATATACAAAGATTTGAATCATCACATTAAAAAAATCATAAGAAATTAATTTATTAATTTGAAAATCTTATTATTTTATATAATTGGTTCCTTCAGCCTTTGGAAGTCCCTGGAAATGGAGATGAAGTCCATGCCCAATGGAAATTAGTTTGAGGCTGCGTGGTTAATATCAAAGGATCTGAGATAAGTTTAATAACAAGTACAACAATTGTGACTAATTTTCATTACTTTGAAAATCAAAATAATAGTACATAATAAACGAATATTTTTCAATAAGGAACTATATCTCTAAAATAAATTAATAAATACCAGTAGTGTCGCTAGGCGGGTGCGGGAGGTGCAGACCGCACCGGATGACACCATCTCAGATGGGTAACACCATATAAAAAAGTGCAAATTTTACAGCGCAGACGTTGCTCGGTTCAGTCGTATTTCATGACGCTTGGTATGAAATGGGATGACGTAGATGTGCAGGTGTTTACATACTTATTTTTCTATCAAAACAGTAAATTTTGTGAAACTTGTAATTAAAACTTGTAAACTAACCTGTTTAAAGTAAATTAGAAGAGAACGTAATTTTTATAACGGATGAACAACGAAAAAAGGATTACACTCAAAAAGTGAGTATTACTAGTAATTAATTACTGCTCTGATAATGACGACACGCACATATTCGTTGACCTGCTGTGAGCCCCCTCAATTGGTATCGGTACATAGCTGCTATTGCTTTCCTACAAAAATCCATTTGCAATGCATGGTGGGTGGATTGGGCTGCCCACTAATTATATATTTGTACTCCTAATTATTTACCAATTATTGGTTTAATATTTTAGTTATTATATGATTTGCTAGCGCAGAAGAAGAAAATTAAGGGCCTTTAAATAAATTGTGCATGTAAATAGTTATAATTCAACTATTTAAATATATAATATTATATTTTTATTGTTCAAGATAATTCGATCATGCCACATAGAATGGACAAATCTAAACGGCTTAGTGGCTGACAGCAGCGAAAAGCTAAATTGAAAAGGTGTGACTCACTAAAACCACTGCCAGGATCCATGATGCGATATGTTCAGAAACTAGATGATGGCCAGGGTTCATCAAAAGACGTTCTTCAGTCTACAATCGATAATGATTCCTCCGATGCTAGCAGTATGAATTCTATAGAAGAGCAAGTAGTTGACGAGATTGACGAGATTGACGACGAAATACAAAAAATATACGTGTATGATTTGGAAGCGCCAGAGAATGATGATAACGTTGATTCAAACCAAGATACAGCAAATTTGATGCTGAGTCAGGTTAATGAGAAAAATTGTAATATTTTATCTGATGCTTCTTTCTGGAATATACCAGTTCCTGATAACTTTCGGATTGAAATTATCAAAAGAGGGATTCCCTCGTTTCAGAACATGGGCCGTTTAGTGTTGTGACAAGGCAAGATGAAGAGACTAAAGGAGACGTGCACAAGCTAACCAAACAATGGTTCTACAAGATGATACCAAATTGGGAGAAAATTCTGCGGTCATGGATGGTTTATTTACCCGTCAGTGAGAAATTATATTGCTTTTGCTGCAGACTGTTTGCTTCTAATGTTACAGAAACAAAATCCAAATTTATTACTGGGTTTGATAAGTGGTGGAAACTGAGCCCGAAATGAGATAATCATGAGACATCAGAAGAACATCTAGGTTGCCTTGAAAAATGGAAAACATTGACAGCAGGACTTAGACAACACAAAATAATTGATGCTGAAAGTATTTCTATTATGGTCAGGGAGAAGAAAAAGTGGAGGGATATCTTGCACAGATTGCACATTGTTTCTTTCTAAGCAAAATCTGGCATTTTGTGGCCGCAACGAAGATGAAGCTTCATTGAATAGAGATGGCTGGGATGCTTTCTAAACATGACCCAGTACTGAAAAAACACCTAATGAATCTAGCGAGGATTACATATACAGTAAAAGCATCAGTATCTTACCTTTCACCAGAAACGCAAAATCAATTTATAAAAGTCCTGGCAAATCAAGCAATGGAGATTCTTGTCAAGGATATAAAAACTACGAGGTATTTTGGAATTAAGTTCGACAGCACCTTGAAATATCACACACTGACCAAATGTCTGAGGTTATCAGATATGTGAAAATCCACAATGAGAAAGTTGAAGTGAAGGAAGTGTTCTTTGGATTTTTCCTTTAAGTGGGAAAAATGCTGATGATCTCAGTTCTGACATTCTTACAAATCTAAAATGCGACGGACTTGATATAATGATGTCCATGGAGGTGCTCAGGCCATTCTGAAAAGAAAGAATAAGAAAGCGATTTTTAATGGGTGCGTGGATCATTCAATGAACTTGTGTGGCCAACACTCTTTTGACGAAAATGCTTCATGTGTTAAATTTTTTGATACTATTGAGGGAATATTTTCATTCTTTGCTGCTTCCACTGATCGATGGGATGTTTTGATTGAACACACTGGGATGTCGGTAGGTTATCAACAACACTTTGGAGTGCTCATTATGCTGCTGTTAAGCCAGTGAAAGATAAGTTTGATGAATGTATAGCGGCGATTAAAGCTCTATGTGATCCTAGTAAAAATTTGGACACAAGGGATACATCACAAGGTCTTTTAAATACTCTCGGTGATTTCATGTTTATCTAATACCTTTACCCCTGGGCTGATCTACTTGAGGAAGTCAATCTTACTCAGCATTACCAGCAGACTAAAGGCTTAACTCTTGACAATGTTGTGACTAAGTTAGAGGCCTTATAATTGTTTCTGTTCGAGAAACGCAGTCACTTAGTTGAGCATGCAATAAAACAGGCACTTCCAAAATCAGACCAATATGGAATTTCGGTAGGAAGAAGATTAAGGTTCCAGAAGACAATGTCGGGGGAACAACTGAGAGACGCTGGACTCTCTCTGCGAGAAGAAAACAGTAGGGAGATGCTGGAATGTATTGATCGTTTTCATTCTGAACTCCAGATGAGATCAAAAGCGATCAAGGAAGTAGCAGATATGTTTGCGGCTGTTCAATCCAAGAGTCTACTATCGGCAAGTCAAGAAGAGTTACTGGTATACGTTCCCAAATTAACCTCTTTCTATGACAAGTTATCTGAAGATGAGCTTTTAAAAGAAATACCGAGGTTTAGAAGGCACCTAAAAGCAGCTGATATTGATCTCCACAAAGACATGGACTAGTCATTATTTGATGTTTTGCAATTTATAGCTGAATGGGACTTCCTTGAATCTCTCCCAATACTGTCTCTAAGCCTTCAATTAATTCTCACAATTTGTGTGTCTGTAGCTTCATGTAAACGGAGCTTTTTAAAACTAAATCTGATAAAGAATTATTTACGATACATTATAGGACAGTCAAGACTTTTCTGATCTGGCTCTATTATCAATTGAAAGTGAGACCGTGAAGGACATAGACTTTGATAAAGTGATTGACAAGTTTGCAGCTCTGAAGACCAGATAAAGAAAATTTTAAAGAATGTATTAATATCTATAACTTAACCTACATAATTTTCAAAAAATAATTTCTATCCAGGGAAGAAAAGGGCAGTGAGTTATCGGGGCCCTATCCACCTACTTTCTAGCACTTAAAAACATCTGAATTCTTTATACGGCTTTACAAATCAACTTTGGTAGAAGTGAAGTAACATCTGGTTTATTACAAAACTTTTTTGTACAAACAAAACTTTGGGAGACAAGAATGCGTTAGGGTACCAAATCTTTCAAAATTTCAAAGACGAGATGAGGATGAATTAATGGAAATGAAATGTGATTGTAAATGAAATCAGATCAAATTTTGGTCTTTAATACGAAGGAAATTTTTCAACATAAAACTGATTTTTTAGAAAAACCATTAAAATATTTTTATATTTGGAAGTTGAATGTTTTCTGTATAATGTCATAATGTCATGATTTATTGTGATTTTTACATTAATTTCGTGATATCCTAATGCTAATATTTCTATCACCGACGGCTGAGAAAGGTTTCCAAACCAATATAAACTAGAACTCTCTCAATTTTCATAATTTTTTGTTCGGTTTGAATTAAATATCAAATATTTCTCCGACTCATGGACAATTTCTTTAGAATTCTAATGTCTACAGCTGGTCCAAGAATATTTGTTTTAAAAGTTTAAAATGAGACATTCTTGCCATTCTTTACTCTCATTAAATAGTGCCAAAGACCTTGAAGATGTCGAAGAATAAAGGAGCATCAATCATAATTTCAAAACATTTTTCTATCCATTTCAAACATGAATCCTCAATGAATCCACAATTAGACTTTGATTAAAATTCCTAAAATTAAAAAAATATTTGCTTAACCTTTGTGGGGAAATGAGAACAGGTTATCCCGATGTTTGCATTATAAATATTAAATATAGTAAAATTTTTTTACCGGTATAGCTACGCAAATTTTCTGAAAAATTAGTTCAATGAGTAATTTTAAGAGGGCGAGAGATATGTTTAAAGTTAAAAACTATTGTTTTAGTCAAATAATAATGTTAAATAGCACAATCACTTTTGTCGAAAAAGAAACCAAATAATAACGGTTTATTCAATTGAATATTGTAAAATAGTTCTTTGAATACAGATACATAACAGCTCATTAAAACCAATCATTCAGCCATGTCTGAAAACGTCTATTGTAAAATCTTCGGTTTCGGGGGTTTTCTGGATTTTTATTGGTGGATTTCTTATTCGATTACTGCCAAAAAACCAAGGACTCCAAATATATCTTCTGGGAGAATATCGCCGGCTGGACATTGCCATTGTTTCAATAAAGATGAAATCTGGCAAAATTGCGGATATTAAAACAATTAAAACAAATATGTTAATCATTTTCAATGCTTCTGTAAAATTATTGAATATAAGTGATGGTTTTTATCATTAATTCCATCCAATGAAAACTCGAATACATTCTTGTCCACCTACTATTCGAGTTGAATTATTATTGGATATCCGATACTGACCAATTATAGTATTATATATAAATATCAAATTTGACTATTAAATATAGTACTTACAAATATGAATAAATATGAATATATATATGTATATAAAAATATTATTAAATCATGTATCACATTGTAACAACTGACAAACTGATAAACCCGACAAATGTAGTAATCAACAAATCACTTATAAAATTTTTATTATTAATCAAACTGATTACTCACCAAATTCCAAAAGAATTAAATTCAAATTTAATAATTTTGATTTAATTAAACAAAAAAACCTTATTAAAAATTCATAAAAATAAATTATACAAATTGGTTCTAGCTTTTGAGATTATTTTATTTTTCAAAGAAAACAATTTTTATAATGGGTTTTTGCGAAGAATTAATCACCAGATCTGATGTAAATTATGTTTGAGTTATGCAGATTAGTACAAATAAAAAATACAAAAATATATTAGTATAAAATGAGCCACCCCGTACGTACCCCTCTTCAAGGTCATTTAAAATCAAATAATTTTGTTTTAATCAGCATTCGCGTCTTATATTTTAATTTTTTAAAGAACTTTCAATGTATGTATATTTGAAATTAATTTCTCGTTTTAATGGAGTAATATTTTTAATTTCGCGAGTAATATAAATAATTTTAATATAACTTTTTAAAAGTCACCCCCCCCCCCCAAATTCAAACTGGTTTTTATCTCATTTTAAGTATAACCATATAGGCAGAATTTAATTCTCTATAAAATAGCTTGATTATAAATGTTAAATGTTGTGTTGTGTGTGCTACATACATGTTTTCTTGTATAATTTGGCCTTTCTACCTATTAACATTGTTGTTATTGAGTTTTAACTTTAATAAAATATAGATGAATTTTAATTCTCCGTAATATGGTTTTATTTGAAATTTAAAATGTTTTGTAGTATATGCTTTACACATGTTTTGTTTAAAATTTTTAATCTTTTATCTAGTTGAAATAAATTTATTGAGTTTTCACTGTAACAATGTATAAATGAAGTCTAATTCTCTATAAATTGGTTCGATAAAAATTTGAAATTAAGCGTTGTGCATATTTCTCATAGTTAAAATGATTTTATTGAGATTTTATTGTAACAATTTATTGATGAAATTTAATTCTCTACAATATGCATAGAAGAATTAATTCCCAAAAGAAGAGGTATGGGCCTTTTAAATTAAAAATTTTAAATACGAGTACAACAAAGTAGAGATATGAGGGGCGCAAATACACACATAGATTGAATAAAGTATATTTATTCAAGAGTCCTATGAATTAACATGTGTACATATATGCACATTTAGACCAAAAATTCTTTTTTAATTAAATTATGCTCATTAATCACTAAAAATGTAAGAGTCTAAATAGTATTCAATCATTTACAAACTTGCCTTAATTTATTCATTCATACAAGCATCTAAATTCAAGGGAAAACGTGAAATGATAAATAAAATTGAAAAATATCGGTGGTGAATGTAATATGCTTTATTTTTGTAATTTTGGTTAATAATAAATTAATACTCACAGATTTCTTCCTCCGACCGGATCTTCAAGAGAATCATTGACGAAAAAGAAATTAAAACTCCAAAATTAATTAAAATAAAATAAAAATTCTACGGAATGAATTATTTACCAATTTGCAATAAAATTTTCGACAAAATAAAAATAGGATTTAATCCCGAAAAAGATATATGAAAAAATCAGTTTTATAAATTTTATATTAAATATCATTGTTCAAAGTAATTTTCATATTCATATAATTTTTTTTCCAAATTCAAAAAGCCGTAAAAATTTCAAGTTTTAAACACAACTTTGACTGGTTAGCGTGTTTGTAAGTGTGAGTGTGGCACCAAAACTTAATAAAACGCATTGTCATAATAATGAATCTATCAGATGGATGGAAGTGAGTTGACCCTTCCAGATATACATAAAAATTTTTGATTTTTTTATATTATCCAGTGAAACTCAGTGTAATAAATAATAATTGTTAAGAATCCCTAGCCTAAAAGTTTCTAAAATTAGGCTTAATTTATAATAGGATATTTTTCTGAAGACAAATAGTAACTCTTTATCCTGGTGGTACCAATCAGATCCCATTGAAGTATTAGCTTTTACCCATTCAAAAATAATTATTAATTTTACTTGAATCTTATTTAAATTATTTTACAATAGTCAGAAAAACAAAAAATATATTTAAAAACATTAGAGAAATAAATTTGAAAATGAATCTAAAATTGGACATAACTCTAGCAATAAATTGTTTATATCTTAATCCTGCTGATAATTCAGAAAGGAATCCCACAATTACGAGCGTAGAGATGTCAAAATTATATAAAAATCGTGACATGATTTCATTAAAAACTAAAAAAAATTACTACTTGAAAAAATCGAAAATTTTAAATTATTTTTATTTTATCACTAAAATTTTATTTTTTTAATATATTTATTTGATTTACTTTGCTAATAAATGCAACTTAATAAATTTTATTAAATAATAGTTTATAATGCGAAAGTAATTAATTTAATTTAAATTTTCCATTGTCATTAGAAGATAAATGTGTGTGGAGATACTAAATACCAGAGATAAGTTAACCTTCACTCTGTGCATTTGGGTCAAATGGATCCCAGTCAGATGCGGATTTACTCTTGAGGGGCCCAAGCCTAAAAATTTTATGGGGCCTGTAGTAAACTGTTATTTTTTATTGTTTTTATTATTCATAACAAAATCCAAATTAGCCTTTTTTGATTACTATAGTAAATTATCGCTATAGTAAAATTAAAAATCAAAAAGAATATCTATAAAAAAACATTAAAGAAAATTTCAAAAAAATTTTATCCAATTCAACCTATTCAAAATTTTCTAAAAACCTTCTATTTAACGAGATTATTGTCTAGAATTCTATCCCTATATTATCGAACAGAAGATTGAAAGAGTAATCCTAATTTAAACTACACGAAATTTCAAAGTCGTAAATAATGAGCAATAAATTTCAACCAATCCTGCGAATCGCCTGCGAAATACCTAAGGCTAATTAAGGTCCATTAGTTTTTTTTCATTAATAAAAGTTTGTAAAGTTAAATTTGTTATTTGTATTTTGTTAATTTGTTAGTTTGTAAACATCAGCAAACACATTACCTCAAACCACACACATACATCCCGGCTGTCCCGAGACAGTATTTTTTACAAGAGACTCAGCTGAGCTCTACAAATCTTCTAAACATAAATTAATAACAAAAAATAATAATCAACAAAATATTGTACCCAAACAAATCTTCTAAACATAAATTAACAACAGAAAATAATAATCAACATAATACAGGACACAAACTATAACAGGGCCCTTTATAAAATTTTTTTTAATAAAAAATTTGAAAAAATATTGTGCTTTCGTGAAATTTTTACTTTAGAAAGGAATATTTAATATAATATGTAATATAATTAAATACTTCTTTACTTATATTACATAAATATAATAATTTGCAAATAATTAAAATATGTAATAAGTTTTTATAATAATAATACAAAATTTGGGACCTCTGCCAGTGGTATATCCAGATCTGACCACACTCGTTTTAAAATGCAATTTTAAAAATATTACGCCAAGTAAATTAACTCACTAAAGAGAATTGCCTTAATTAATATCTTGTATACACAATACAAAAAAGCCGAACCAAAAACAATTGTATATGTATTTAAATAAAAAACTAAAATTGTGAACGTTTTCCTTACAAAATATATCAAAATGTGGTACTTGTTCATTATCGGGACCCCCAGTTCATTATTCAAAAATTCGATTAAGTATTAATAATAATAATAATAATAATAATAATAATAATAATAATAATAATAATAATAATAATAATAATAATAATAATAATAATAATAATAATAATAATAATAATAATAATAATAATAATAATATTTTGAGTTGTTGAGTGTGAGCAGTACCATTGTGAGAAAATATATTGTCGGATAAACCCTGATTATATATAATGAATAATTAACTGGGGGTCCCGATAATGAATCAAGTAGTTCAATTGACCCTTATGCACAGACAATGGAAATTTTTCAATGCATAGAGTTTAAGCAAAAATGACAAAACATCATGTACTAACTATTTAATTTAACAGTAATTTGTAAATGATTGCTAGATGAGAATGTTTGTCGAATTAGTATTCTATATAAAGTTTCAAAATTGTTTGGTTTTAGATTATTCTTAGTCAATAAATAGTGAACATAAGGAACCAGAGTCAACATTTTTGATCAAAATCACTCGAAAAAGCAGTGCTGAAAATTCGTGAATATCAGAAAAAACATCGATATATTTACTGATTCATAGTCAAGCTTTTTAATAATTACAATGTCAATTGAAAAAAAAATCAGTGGTGAAATTTGAGAAAATGTTCTTATAATATTAAACACTGTTAAGAGCAACAGTGGGGTAAAGTTTTCTGAAACAAATACTAAAACCATTTTACTCTTGATAATGTATTAGTTATATTTATTCGTATGTATCAAAGAATATAATTTTGGAATGTATTTCAACATCGCCGCTGTCATCATCGGGCACTAAACAACATCAATAAAAACGATTATACTGATAGGTTTATTAATAATTAATTAATTATATGTTCGGAATTCAATTAAATTTAATAATCCTAATAAAATTTATTAAACACTTGAAAAATACACGTGTTTAATGCATTTTATTTATTAATTTCAAGTTAAAGGATTTTCTCCTCAAGATCTTACAAGTAATATGGGTCCAATAGTTTTTGAAATTCTTAGATAATACTTTAAAATAGGAAATTATATTTTAAACTTATATATCTATTCAGCACCGTACTATCGCAAGTGCAATCGCCCCCAAATACATTAGAAAAACTTCTTCAATAGCAAAAATATATCACGAATTGAAAGAAAAAAACAAAGATGAAAATTCAAAATTAGTTTAACTTTCAAAAAAATCTAGTTGAAAATACAACAGCCAGAATTGATTACAATGATATAATTGATGAATTTGCCAGCAAAGGAGCTAGAAAAATTGTTTTATAATTTCTTTGTATTATTTTTTTAATTAAAATCAATAAAAATGAATGCAATAAAATTACAAAAAAATTTTTTAGTGTCTACACAGGGCCCTTGAAAGTTTTAGCATGGCACTGTGCCTATTATGCTCAATAATATTACTGTTTCCACTAAATCTGAATAAACTACATGCTTAAACTAAAATGCTTTCGAACTCGTGTAAAGTGATACTGAGAGGTTTTACCAATGAATGTTGAATTACACCCATAAAACATAAAACGATATACGAAAATAAAACATAGATTATTAAACATTATGCACTTTACAAGATTTTTAAATCATTTAACGTTAACACTTCCAATATTTTTTAGAATAACTTCTCTAAAGTTTTTAAACATCAGAAAACAGTAAAACTATCTAAGAATCAAATTCGGTACACAAATCATTTTCATTTATTTTATCAAACATAACATTACTACTATTAATGTTATTCATTTGAGCATTATCAATCATATTAATTACAAGGGAGCAATGAAGAGAGCTTCTTATTCAGAAATTTGTAATTGGATTAAAGAATCATCGGAAGAAGTAACTTCAAATTGGAAAGTTGGAGGGTTTAATCGATCTCGTATTATTCGTTATACAAAACATGGAATTACTGAATCAAAAGTAGAAATGTCCGATGAAATAATTACAGAATCTAGCAATACCGATTATTGTGAAGAATTTGATGGTTTTTAATATATTGGTTTAATGATATATTATTAAATTGTTTAATTTTGATCCATTTTCATATTTAGATAAGCCACATTTTCACTTTTCTGAAATTAATTGTACATTTTTATATGTATAAACCGTGGCTTATACACGTGATTTTACGGTACATTACTTTCTTTATTTACCAAAGAAAAACTTTCAAAGCAATTAAATGGATTAACACCAGGTAAAATTATGCAATAAATCCCATTCAGCTTAATAAAACAAACATAAACAGTTTCACACAAAATGTTTTTGTAAAAATACCTAGAATATAAAAACGATAGACCAATTCCTTTATCAATTTTCTTTTATATTTAAAATTACAAAATCTTCCTGATGATATATGAAGTTAAAAACTATTAAAGTTTTTACAACATTTCAAATATATTTCTGAAAACTTATTCTTTATGCGAAGGTGAAAGGATGATTACATAAGATTTATTCTTTAAGTTTAATTCTTTAATTGAAAGTTCTTACAGCATTCCCGATATTTCTGAAATAATGGAGCCATGAACTTCTACAGTTCCATCAAATGTTGAGAAAAAACCAAAAATCGTAGGTATTTAAAATTAAATTAAAAAATAATATTTTGATAGGATTTTGCAATTAGACAAAACCAAAATCATTAATGCCATGGAAAATCGCGAGGATTGGTATGATTTTTAATGTGTTAAACCTATATAGAAATCTTTGGAGAATGTTTTGGTTTTTCCAATAAATTATGGTGTAAATATGATTCTAGAACGTTTCATCGCCGGACGATTCATCAAGAAGACTGTTCATTACAAAATTTACCTTTATGTATACATTTAAAATAATAAATCAATAATAGAGGTTTTTCTTTGCAATTTCTATTAATTTGTCTATTAACTGTATTTTAACATAGTAATACGTATAGTAAGATATATCCAAAGCAAATTAATATATCATGATGAACTGTTCTCTAACTTATTTTAAATCGAAATAAATCCAAATTTTAATGCATAAATTAATAAAATTTCAGAAAAAATTAATTAAAAATAAATTAAAATATAAAAGTTGTATAAAAGTAATATATATGGACTTGACTAATGATCTCATATGAATAATGATCCAAATTCAAGCCTCTTATTTAATGGTTTAAAAACTTCATAATTGAAAATAAATCCCAAAATGATGATTTATACAGCTGTTACACCAACCTGTTTTATAGATGTGATTATTCTATGCAAATGGGTGTATCAATTTCATAATTTATATTATTAGCCTTTGGCATTATTAAAATTCTATTATGTGACACTATAACTGAGATATTTTATTTTTATATAATTGCAATGTGAAGGGACTGATCTATACTGATCCACAACCTCCGTGTGGATCAAGAATGACTGGAGAATTATTAACATTAATATTAATATTAGAATTACAATTAATATTAGAATAAAAATTAATAAAAACAGATAAAAAACACTAACAAAATTATTGACACAAAATGAGCAAAAATCTTTATCTTAATTGTAAAAATTAAGATAACTTCAATTTATCAAAATAATTTCCGATGAATAATATAATTTGGCAGAATAATATAACTTCAATTTATGAAAATAAATTCCGATGAATAATATAATTTTATGACATTAATGTAAAATTATTTAAAGAAATAATAATAATAATAATAATAATAATAATAATAATAATAATAATAATAATAATAATAATAATAATAATAATAATAATAATAAAAATAATAATAATAATAATAATAATAATAATAATAATAATAATAATAATAATTATAATAATAATAATAATAATAATAATAATAATAATAATAATAATAATAATAATAATAATAATAATAATAATAATAATAATAATAATAATAATAATAATAATAATAATAATAATAATAATAATAATAATAATAATAATAATAATAATAATAATAATAATAATAGTAATAATAATAATAATAATAAATTTTTATTTTGTTTGGATTGCAGCTGTAATACGCATAGATGTAAATAAATAATGCATAGAAAATTGTTCAGGTGTTTGTTCTCAAATTCAATTTACCTTTCTGTAATGATTCTGTTTCAAGTTGGAAAATAAAATATGAAAGCTGAAAAATTTTAAATTAATAACTTAAGAATAACATTTATAAAGCGAGAAACTATATGAAAAAGAAAAAATCAAAGTGGTGAATAATAATTAGTCTAGCAATAAATGGAGAAGCTGAAAATACGTTCTGATATCCTAAATATTCACGTGAAATTGCAATTGTAAATCAGCAAATATATTCAAAGGATTCAAGCACGCTATTCTCATCATTTCATGTTTTTCCGAGTGCCAAAAAAATATTTAATTGTCCGCACTGCCCAATTGTTTTGCTGTAGATTGCAGGTGGGAAAATTTGAAAAATTGAATTTTACGAAGATTCGTCTATTAAAATGAAATAAATTTGCTATTTCTTTACGATTTTTTGTGAAATTTTCTTTTAATAAACGGCAGAGAAAATTTCATATTTTATATAAACAAATAATTAATTAAATCAATCTAATATTTTTGGTAAATTTTAAATGGACCTTCATATGTAAAATCGGAGTCAACCAACTCTCGAGACCTGCAGAATTTGCATTAGGAACCGAAATATTTCCAACTAGATTATTTACTCATTTGACATGAAATACTGCCATTGGACAATGATCACCAACATATGAAGGTTGAATGCATTTAATAAAATCATCTTCAATACCTCCAACCCATGGCACAATTATATATACTAAATTTATGGTGAGGAATGTATCTAATCTGCTTCCATATATCAGTTGATATAAAGCCAAGAAATATTGCGCAATAAGTTAGCTTTCTATTAACTTGAATAAAGATAGATTCATCTCCTGCGGATAAAGGAATATTTTTCATGCTTATTATTTCATTAATTCCTTCGAAAGCTTTTTAAAAATTTATGACTTGAATTTTCATAGAATAAAAAGACTTGAATCAATGGCGTAGCAATAGGTTGTGCAGGTTGTGCACGGCACAAGGGCCCAGGACGAAAAATTAGTAAAATTTATAGGTTCGAGCATCAACCCAACCCGAAAAGCTACTATTTCTGTTTTAAAATGCGCAAATTTACTCAGAGAGTTGCTAATCACCTTCCCCCAAGCCTGCCTATGGTTTGGTTCCTCGGATCACTTCGTTCGACAAATATTTTGTGCGTCCCAAAATCTGCACAAGGGCCCCAGAAATCCTTGGTACGCCAACTACTTGAATAATAATTAAAAATTAATTCCTTGATCCATATTAATTATGTTAATTATGGATCGCATTTGTGTGAGGGTGGATTATTGATTGTATTTGCTTGTTGGGTGCGCACACAGATGCGAGGCAATGTTTTCAATTTGTTTTGGAATTTTTCGATTCATTCTTGGAATTTACAATTTGAGGTTTCTCTTATAGTTTGTTTGGTCGGATTAATTAATTGATTCTTTTTGGTTTTAAAGGAGTTTTTGTGGAAGAGTTTTTGAAAAAAAAAGAATTTTCTCAAGTTGTTTTCTTTTGAAATTTTAATGAAATTTATGATGGCTTGAAGATGTGACAATCCTATAACTATTTTTTCTCATATCCAACTTATATCCAATCGTCGATATCCAATTCAGTCAGGACATTTATATCCAATTGAATATTCAATGGAAGATGGTTATTCTGGTACTTATTTCGAAATGTTTACGATATTTCATGTCCAGTGACTGGAATTATTTTTTGTCAGATCAGATGAGATTAAATGCCCAACGTTATTTGGTAACTTCGCAAGAGCCAATTCCAGTTGATCAATTGGCTACACAGATCTGTGATTTAATCCATACTTATACTATGAACGGTGATCTTGAGGCTATTTATAGCAGTATGATGAAATGCGATGTGGATATTCGAGAGGATTTATATACGATGACAATGAGGAATCAACACATATCATATCCCTTGATAAATGCATCAGAATCTCATAATAATTATTGTAAAAATAATAATAATTAATATCATAATAAGAGGCACGAGTTTTCAGCGCTATTTTTATTTGAAATCCTCACTAAGAATTCCCTGAATTAAATTATTTTATAATTGAGAAAATGAGGAAAAAAAATAATAATAAGAAATTCCGGGAAAGTGCTTT